>BDMB01000004.1:3871434-4025017 GCA_016859785.1 Macrotyloma uniflorum
GGGGGGGAGATAAAACTTTAAGAAAGACTAACCATCGGAAAAGAGTATGGTGCGAGAATAAAAAGGAAACTATGAATACCGAATAAAAAGTATGACAGTAAAACAAATTGGTTTTGGTGTGGCACAGAAAAAAAAAACCTGTTGGTTGCTTTCGCGCGCTATTTCTTATTCTTCAATTTTATTCTTCTTGTTCCTCTGCTTTATCGATCAATTTTTTTTCTGCTGCTCACTTCTGTGGCATTTTTTAAAACTTAGTCGAATCCGAGAACCTGATGTTTAAAGATGATAAACATCCTTTTTAATTTTTTAAATCACTTAATTAATAACCTTTAAAATATATATAATATTTTTTAAATAAAATTCATGTAAAAAAATCTATTCAAACAAAATAATATTAAAAATAAATGTTATTAGAATAATTTTAATTTTAAAAGTATACATTTATTATTTTCTAATATTTAAAATAAAATAATACTGTATGCTTCGTGAAATTCTAAGTTGTAAATTTAAAAGGATAAGGAGAAGGTCTACAATGTTACTTATTTTATTTAGAGAGTTGTTAAAGAAGATATGGATGACTCATTGGGGATAAGTTGTGATCTTGTTTTCCTATTTTTTTTAAATTAATGTCAATCTCACTTATTTAGTATTTATTATATTTCATAATAATAGAAACCAATAACAAAAATATTGCTATATGCATCACTTTCCTCTTTTAAAATGAGATAAATATAAATATTTTGTGATCATTCATTAAGTTTCGTATTTAAACAAATTAATAAATTTAATTTCTTACTATAATAAAGAGTAGTTTCTAATAACTTTGACGATAAAGATGATTTTTAATATTTTTATTTGAAATAAGATTATCTTTTACAAAATTTACATAAAAAATTATTAATATTATAATCACAAGCGAAAATATACATGTACGTTGTATATGTATATTTATTTTTTAAGATAAATGAAAAAAAGATTAACAATATAATTATTTTAAAAATAGTTATAACAATATTATTATATTATATAATACCAATAAAATCATATAAAAAATATTTTAAAATAAAATTAATAAAAAATTATTTATATAATAATTAGAAATGTCATCTTAATTCATAAATCATGGATTGGTCTGACCCTTATTAAATAAACTCCAAGTGTTATTAGCTCTATAAGAATGGAAAGTAGAACTTGAATTTCCTTTTTTTTAAGTTGTAATGTTTGTCAAATTGTGTGGTTTATTAAATTTTGAATTCGATAAACTAATAATTAATGAGATAAAATATTTCAACATGAACTTGTCTTATGTTGTTTTATAAAATTCAATCCTATACAATAAATTCAAATTTCTGCATTCATTGGCATGTTAATTGTTTTCTCTTATAAGTATGTTTCTCTTATCTGTTTCGAATTTCAATTATCATCTTTAATTGAATTTTCTATGAAAAAAAAAATCTTATTGATTGATTTTCCAATTATGCGTGTCTCACTATTTAATGTGTACTTAAATAACAAATACGTTTCAATTGAAAAAAAAAAAATAGATGTTTTCATAAAGCAAAAAATAAGAATTCTTTTATATTTAAATTATATATATATAAAAAAAATAATATATAAAATTTGATTAATTGTAGTTAGATGAATAAATACCTTAAGATTGTTTAAAACTATATTTTTTATCACTCTTTTAAACTCCAGAAGAAAGTTATCAGTCAATAATAGAATAGAAAAAATTTAGTATGTATTAAAGAAATAATAAATTATACGTCCATTTATAATCTTATTTAGTAATATAATTTAGTAAAAATTAATAGATAAATTTAATGTATTTAATAAATATTAATTAATATATTTATTTTTATAGAACATAACCTGATCCAAATTATTAAGTTGGGTGAAATCATATATCATTCTCTATTTTATATATATATATATATATACCGGTATACGAGATTTATCTAACCTTTAACACTTAAATTTATAAAACAAGATGGAAGCAATTTTTAAAATATTTAAATAAATAAAAAGTGAAAAGAGTAATAATTATGAATTGAATATTTAATTCAACGTTAATTTTATAGTAAATATATATATATATATATAATAAAAAATCATCCGTATATTTTTTTAACTATTTTAATCAAAAGAAGATTAAATCTTGTTTTTTAATTTTAATAAAATCTTAATAATATTTTTTCAATTTAAAATTATTAAAAAATAATTAATCTATTATTTTTATTTTCAGTACTAATAGATAATATAATAATATTTTACATAAAATTAATTATTTGATTATATTAAAAAATTTTAATTTAATAATATATTTTTTTTAACAAAGATCAGAATACTTTAATCTGTGTTTTCGGAGGTTTTGATATTATTACGATAGAAATATAAAAATATTTTCCAACATACAAAATAATACATATTTTATTTTAAAAAATCATAAAAAAAATATATAAAATGTACTTACATATACGGAGTACTCAATTGAATGTCCTTTTAGGCTTAAGTCTCCTGTTCACTTTGATGCCCTTCTAAACTTTTACTCACTTGGATGCTTGAATGTTCTTCTAGACTTCAAATCTCCTGTTCACTTTGATGCCCTTCTAAACTTTTACTCACTTGGATGCCCTTCTAGGCTTCTACTTAGAACCGAATGGAGGCGGTGATTATACTCCTAGAGAGTATAAAGGTTTTAATATATATAAAGGGAGAATAACTGAATGAGTAAAATGTTTTATCTCAATTTATAATAGGATAGGAAATAATAGATTCAGTTATAATAACTTATCGTAGACCTGAATTGATACATAAAATATTTTCTTTTATCATATATAATTTTATGAATAACTTAAAAAGATATTTTTCTTCTTTTATTTAATTTATTTTAATTATACAAATAATCATCAATTTTATTCAATACTCATTTAACCAGTGTTTTAAAATATTAGGAATTTTAAATTAAAATATAAAAAATAATTTATAATGAACATGATCATCTCAAATTAAAGAATTTTTTTTTTTAATTTTTTTTATAGATTTAAATAATATTAACCGTTAAAATATTTTTATTTGAATCAATTTAATAATCATATAAAATATCTATTATATATATATATATAATATTAACCGTTAAAATATTTTTATTTGAATCAATTCAATAATCATATAAAATATCTGTTATATATATATATATATAAATTATTATTTTATTAAATTATTTTGAATCAATTTTTTAAATATTAAAAAATATACGTGGATATTAAAACATTAAACATATAAAATTAAAATATAACAAATAACTGATATAATAATGAGATGAAAGAAAATGTTTATTTTTCTTTTAAGAATTTCCTTTGACAAATTTAAATAATATTAATCATTAAAATAAAATATTTGAATCAATTTAACACTTAAATTAAAATATCTATAAATTTTATATATAAATTATTTTCTTAATGAATTATTTTGGAAAATTTTGTTATAGATTAAAAAAAAATAATTGTGAATGTTAAGTTGATCTAGCGATTATTTAAAAAATAGAAAAACCTAAATTATGTTGATTTTTTTTTTATATATTTTGTTTATAAAATACAGATAATATCGTAAGAAGTAATTTAAAATGGTTTATGATTTTATCTATTAATGTTTTCCGCCAACTTTATTCCGTCTTATACTTTTGATGTGAATTTATGATAAATATTAGTAACTGTTTAAGGATACAAATTTAATATTTTGACCAATTAATTAAAATATTTATATAATGTATAAATTACTTGCTAATTTCTCGTGACAAAATCTCTTGATTGGTTATAAAAACAAGCTACTTATAATGTTAATTTCTTTTATATTATCTAAATTCCATAACATTGTAAACATCCACCATTGTTAATAACGCTTCTACAGATTAATAGTATAAGTTTTATATTGATATATCATTATGTGTAAAAATTATATCTTTTAATATAAATATTTATTATGTGATATTAATATATATACATATGAGAAATATTTATTCACTTCAGACATAAATTAACAAAAAAAATCAAGATAATTATTTATATCTTTAATTTACCAATCATTTATCTCTCTTTTCTTTATTTATTTCCATACACCAAAATAAAAATAAAAACCCTAAACCCTAGAACACAATCAGAATAACTATTTATATAAATTTGATTGGATCAAATAGTTTAGGATTCAAATATAATAATATCCCGGTGAGTATATAATTTAAAGAAAAATACATATTATGAATATAAAAAAGTAATTTTAACTTTCCAATATCTTCCCATGTCACCCCATAACTTGCTACATATATCGCTTTTTCCCCCATAACTATCACACCAAACACTTTTTTTTATTTCTCTTTCAACCCAACCAAATCATTCCCATTTTATCAGGAATTAAACCACAGACAATTGTGTTGCCAGTAATTTAATTCCCAAGGAGGACTTACATAATAAATTAGATACCACTATAGAACAAAGAAAAAAAAAATTCAACTATAGAACAAACAAACAATTAAGACTATCAATTCATATATACAAATTTGAATGAAACTTAATTCCTTTGTAAAATGATCTACGTTTCATTAATTGATGTTGTCAGATGCATTATCTAAAGTTTTCTGGCATGCCATGCCAGGTGTTTGATAAGGCAAGAGGGCAAGCTCCCATTATTCTGACATTATCTTATCTCCAGTTTTCTGTCATGCATACATATGTGTGCCAGGTGTTTGATTTTAGGGTTGCCACCAACCCTCCACCAGGGACTAGTGTCAACCTTCTGCATCAAATGCTCAATGCAAGGTCCTAGGATTCTTGAACTTCATTTTTTTTTTTCCGGTTACATACAAGGAATGCCAAATAAACATTGTATAAAACGTGGATTAATGACTTAAGTCTATATTAGAATGAAATAGTTATGAGACACTATTACTCTCAGAGAATTCAGAAGCAGTTAGGCACAACAGAGACAAAAGAAAAGCATAATTAGTTAATTGAACAGCAACTACTAGCTAACCTATACACATTAATTCATGTGTATTAATTGTTCCCACAGGTTTGTGTTATTATTTCCCAGACTAAAATTTATTGTATGTCGCTTGCATCTGAAAATCAAGTAGATAAAAAGCTAAATAGAATATTTGTTAGGCAACAATATCCTTCTGCCAATAGAAAAAGAATTTTTCATAGAAATTTGTTTTATATCTAAAGGTATTCCCAAACAATAAGTCTCCTACATCAATTTCTTAAATGAACACATAAAATGCAACAAACTAGTGTCTTAAATTACTTGAACCCCAGACATTAATTTGAGAGAGGGTTGTCTTTAGCAGCTAGCATTTTTAGCCAAGGGATGATGCATTTGAGAATAGGGTTTGCCTTTTGAGTGGAAACCAGACTGTCATCTGAACTATTGCTCAAGTGGCCTAGGGTTTTATGTGATCATATTAGACAAACTTAACCCCACTAATATTGCTAATGTACATTCTTGAATTTTCAATTTCAAGAAATGTTAGTATCCTTCTCTGTTTCCCTTATCACTTTCATATCCTACAAGCCTACAACAAACATCAAGGAGACTAGGACACATGCTACATAAAAGTTTAACCTTAACTGGCTAAGTGTTATTCTTATCTCATGCTCATCAAGAGTTAAATTGAACACTAGCTCGACTCCTTAAATTGTAGGATCCAAATCACTGTACTCTCAACAAGAGTTACATTAAGACACCACTAAGTAAAAATGATGGATTAACACTAAGTTAGAAGCAAAAGATAGGCCGTGTGAACAGCATCACAGGGAAATTGCAGTACCTGTTAGTATTTATCTGACAAAATTTTAAAATATCAATTATACACGAATGACATGTATCAATTTTATATACAATGGAACTAATAGAAATATCCTCTAGTATGACCAGCAGTTTAGAGATATTTTAGAGATATTTAGAGATACAGTAATGTTTCGTTCTATAAATAACATTACTCTAATATTTATATAGACAGTTTAATTTTGTTGAAGCAAAGACTACTATTGGAAGCAAATCTAATGACTAATATATTTATTTCAATTAATGTATGACATTTCTATAGTGTTAAATAATGCACATGGATTTATAAGTCACATTACAGTTTTCCACATTCCACATAATCCAAAAAAAAACAAATGAAAATAAGAATATATAACTGTCAAATTGATGAACGAATTGAACAAGAAAGCAAGCAAAATAAGGTATCAAAAGGAATACCTAAAGAATGAGTACAAAATGTGGAATACCCATGATCCAATAAATACCAAACAATTAAAAATACAGTGGACACAATTATGCTACGCCCATTCATGGCCATAGATAACTATTATCTCACTTAAAATTTTATAAAAAGATGTTACTAGATGAGTTTCTTAGAACAAGTGACACAAACCAAAAGACCAAGACCATAAATAATATTATCCACTATGGGTCCAAATTTAATGGGTGCAAGTTGGTTCTTAGAAAATACTAAAAAAGCAAACCGGTAAAATCTAGAAAACAAAATCCAGAACAAAAACAAGGGGAACTACACCGAGACAACCTTTTTTTGACACCACCTACAGAATAATGTTGACTGAGTTTAATCAGTATGGTCTATTCTAAAGTCCAAACAAACAGCATGAGAGTGATATGATTCATTCAGGGAAAGGGAGATGAACCGACCATATCTCTGTCACCCCTTCCCTTCTCTTTAAAGAAAAGTTTGTTCCATATTTCCATATCAATGTAGCAAGTGCAGAAACATTCAATGCGGTATACACTCCAATTAATGCCATTTCCAACACTACAACTATCCATCAACTTCTTCTACTCAATCAAGTATACTAAATTTTACTTGGAAGAGTCAAACAACACGTTTTGCTTACCACAATTCCCGCACACAGCTAGTTAGCTCCAATCTTATTCTGGACCATTTCAAACTCCATCCTTATTACCTACACATAATCATAATCCAACTCTTCCACCAAAAAAAGCAGATCCATTAGACAGAAGAGAAACAAACAAATAAACAAACCAGTGCTACAACAAAGTGTCTTAAAGAAGATAATTATAATAACAACATCTACTTGACTCTAGTCTCTTTTCGAAGTAAAAATTAACAAAACGAACCAAAAAAAACAGCCTAGTCTTATGCTTACAAAGAAAAACCGTCAGAAAAATTAACATACTTAATTCACATGTCAGTAAGATTAAGCACATCCATCATTGCTGGGACTCAGAAGGCAGGTGGAGGACGAGGAGGAGCAGCTCCCCAAAACACATCATGAGGCATGTTCTGACCGTTGTTGTGTAGCAAATTAGGAGGCAAATTATACATGGGCATTGAAACTTGTTCACCTAAACCCTGAGTTTGTTGTTGTTGCTGCTGCTGCTGTTGCACTTGCATTTCCTCTTCACCTTGTTCATCCTCCAGCGGCAGCCTCTCATAAGTAGCGTTCGCGAATGTGGCTGCTATCACCATCACCGGCCCGGAGGCCACTAAAGAACCAGCAACGGTGCCGCCGACAACCTGACCCTGCCCGCCGGCTAAATAGACGGAGAGTCCGGTGGCACCAGGCGGCGAAGGAGAGGGCAAAAACGCGCCGGAGAGGGAGAGAATCTCGAACCTTCCGTGGAGGGTGATGACGCCAGCAGGCGCGGCGGGTTGGCGGAGAGTGACGTTGGTGACAATGCCGCTGCCGCTGAGGACCGACACGCCGCGGTGGCGGCGGTTGGCGAAAGCGGCGATGCTCTCGGCGACGTCGCTGCCGCTGGCGATTTCCAGCACGTGGCTTCGGAGCGCGTTGGGGCTTTCTTTGGTTATGACGATCGGCGGCTTGGGCTTGTTCTTGGACCCGGGAGGCCTGCCACGTGGCCTCCGGCCGCTGCTTCCGGGCTCCGAGCCTTCGTGGCTTCCGAGGTTCTGGTTCTGGTCCTCTCCGTTGTCCCTGCTGACCTCTTCCTCCGTGGTGTTGGTGTTGGCGTTTGTGTTGCTGTTGCTGCTATTAGTGGGAGTAGTATTCATCTTGTTATTGTTCTCCATCAACTCTTGCTCTCTTATCATTCCCACATTCCCAGCCCACCACCGATTCGCCATGTTGAATTCAAAGCCTTTATTTTATGTTCAAAACAGATAGACAGCTAAAAAAGAAAAGAAAAAAATAGATACTTCAGATCTCTGTCTCAATTAGGCACGAAAGACATGCTTTTTGCATGTAAACCCTAACCACACATGTAAACAGAAGCAGTCACATCCACCTAATTGAGACTATGACAGAAAAATTAACTAAGGTGAAGAGGCAACACGAAAACTGGAGGGAAAAGGAGTGTGTAGAAGTACTAGGGAAGATAAGAGAAGAAAAGACTAGTTGAGGTTGAGGTTGAGGTTGAGGTTGAAGGAGGTATTTTTTTTCTTGACAAAATCGCAGTGTTTTCGGGGGGTTGTTGTTGCAGCAGAAAGGATATGATACGGTAATATGGTAATATGCTTTTGTAATTGTACCTCAATCTATGCCACTAAAAGGGTCAGATTAGTACGGGCACATAAGAAGGAAACAGTGGGAAGTACCTTGAGAGTGAGGGGGTCCTCTATTGTTTTTTTCTTTATATTATTTTGAAGAAAGAAGATGATGATGATGATTTTAGCAATAGGAATAGGAATAGCAATAACAATAATGGTTATGTTATGTAGTAGAAAGAAGTAGTAATATTGAAGGGATGGGGTTAGCTTAGAAGAATAAGCGGTATTGGTTTTGAGGAGGGAGTGGTTTTGGGTTGTCTCCCTGGTAAGCGGTTCTTGAGTTGTGTTCAAAGTTTTCAACTTCCGAAGCAAGCAGAACTCCATCCACTTGTTGTTGTTGTGTCACCTACTCACCCAGCTTCGTTCAAAACAAGATTAGAGAGAGAAAGAGGAGAAGCAAGTTGCGCGAGATGTGCAAGAAAAAAGAGTTTTGAGTTATGGGGGGAAATTACAATGGTGTCCTCATACTTGCTTTGTCTCATGGCTGGTTGGTTGGTCAGGTTAGTGATAGAAGAAGTGGTACTTGGTAGCATGGTGGCTCGAGTGACGCGTGGGGTGGGCCTTCAAGGAGAAAATGAAATCCAATGCTTCTGTTGATCCTGTTCTTACTGCTCCTCTTCTCTGTTCTGAACTCGATTCACTCTTCCACTTCCCCCAATACTCACCTGCAGCTTTTACATTTATATCACTACAAATACATCTTTATCATTTATCATATATTTTACTCTCCATTTACTTCACCTAATAAATACTATTCACAAATAAATATTTATCACATCTATAATATACTAAATAAGCCTCAAAATGTTTTTGTTTTTTATTTGCATGTGACATTATGGTAGAATGAAAGTGGGTGAAGAAAAGAAACACTGCATTGTTTATGAAAATGATATAATTAATTAAAAATTGTGTGAAAAAATATTTGCATTTAAATTAAAAACAGTTTTTGGTTTGGAAGAAAAAAAAAAGAAAAAAAAATTTATAATGAGGGCGGCAGTAGCAGGAGTGGGACACATCAATGTCTGCAAATGGCGACAAAAATAACGAATGCCGATGTCTCTGAAACATCACCGCCAACATTATTTCTTTCTACGCTGTTACACGGAAATTACTTCACGATCAGTAATTAATGTTATTTTTTTTCATTTTAGTAATTCATTATTTAATATTTATTTATATAAATTCAATCCTCAGATAAAAAAATAATCTTTTATTATATTCTACCTAACATAACAATTATGTTTAATATAGTATTCACCAACTGAAAAACTGAAATAACTTAATTATAATATTTTATAAATTCAATCAACATGATAAAAAAACAATCATCATTTTATGTTTATTTATTAATTCAATCAATATAATCTACTGATATTTATTTATTTATTTATGCTATTGAAATATGAAAATGAATATCAATTATTTTGAAATTTTAAAATAATTTAATTTTTCATGTAAAAGTGAGAAAACTGGGGTATAGTGAAAAGTTTAAAATATTTTTGTTTGTATATATACTTTTCATTAAGATGATTTTTTTAAAAAACAATTACATAATTGTTAGGTTTTCAAATAAAACCTCTCGACAAGTGTACCGAATAGAGGATATCGAACTTAGGGATTTGGAAAAATTATACCTGTAGAAGTTTTGTGTATTATCAGATTTGATAGAGTAGATATTGAAAATATGAAGTAAGAATAAATGCGATAAATTAGATTAAATTGCAATAATAATAAAAGCGTATAGGAATCGGATTATCGTGTAATCTCTTCAAAAGTCAGAAGCAATCAAATGTAATGCTTTCTTTTGATTATCAAAATAATAATTTAGTTTCCGTCAATCCCTTGATCGGAAACCCTAAAAATATCCAAAGTCTTTTTCAATTCATTTAGAAGATCAATAGAAATTTTCGCAATAAGATCAGATTTCGTAAAACCCAATTATCCTAATTTCGTTTCCAAAATTAAGTAAATTGGGGGGTTAGGGTTGAGATGTTCCCACAAAAATACCCGTTCAAAATATAAAACAAATATGCATAATCAAAACAAAGAATCACATAGATGCAGAAGAGTAATGAGAAGTTACAATTTAAACTCAATCCCTATACAAAAGTACCTTAGCCACTCATGGTGGCCCGCTTCCCAAACATGATTGAAAAGAAAGAAACTCTAATAGTTTCTTCCTTCTTTCCTGTGTAGAAAGTTGTATGTTCTGTCCTCCTTTAGAGCTGCGTCTCACGTGATAAAAGATAAAAGATAATAACAAAAATTATCTTCAGAATATCTCCATCTCTTTTCAATTATTTTTAACTTTCTTCTTTACTTTTAATGGTTTGCACTGATTTTAACAAACTGGATACTTTTGTCATCATTTATCTCTAATTTCTTCTGAAAAGTGCCTTAAATTGATCTTCTTTTTATGAGCATATAAACACTTAACAATAATTAAATAAGAAAAATGTTTTTATTCTTTTACTTTTTTTTCCACTAAATAATTGAAAAATGTACTTTCATTTGTGTGCATGGGAAAAGATGGAAAAGACCGAAGAGAGAAGAGAAGGTTAAAAAGTAAAGTAAAATCAATGGCTATCTTGTCTGGTAGTGACGAATAGAGGAATTTCTTTTAAACCTGTGAATCTAGTGCCATTTTATTTAGTGTTTGAACAGTATTTTCTTTTATAAATATTTTTTATCATAATTTATATCATCTTATTTTATAAATAAACCCTTTTGAAAAATCTTATTTTTATGGTACCTTGATTTCTAGTAATGATAAGAAAAAGGTAAAAAAAATAAAATAATGTGTATGAGTTGATAATGTGAGAGATGCTTAACTTGGTGGTGTTGAGCATTGTGCTGGTTTTGTTTGTTTGAGCTTTGAATGAAAAGATGGTGCGTCTGTTGTAAATGGCGACACCTATTGTTGTTGTTGAGCATGGGAATTGGGATCACTGCCACCAATACGTAAGAAGTGATGCCACTTTTGCAATGAATGTACTGTACGCGACCTAAAAAGTGAGAATGGAACCCAGAAAAACAACTCGAATAAATGGATATTACAACAAAGTAGATGCTTCTCAAAAAGCCAAAAGAAAAACCTTCATGCAATCAACACAATCAAACATTATGTCAAATCTTGTTTTTGATTAATTTTTTATTACAAATTTGATATATCTTATTTAAGAATTAGAACTAGGTTAGTATTGGATAAATAACAAAGAACTTTCTAAATTCAGATGAACAATTTTGATAAATAATAAGTCAAACTAAATAGTTAATAATGTATGTGATGAGAAAGAAAGTGTTGTATGAATTGAGTAGGGAAAAAATAGCAATGGGTGGTAAGTGTCTTTTTGTAGGCCAATAGCTTCGATCTCCATGATCCAATTATGGAGTTTTTATCAAAGGTCCTTTTCAGGTTGATCATCACAAATTTAGAAACAAATTTGGCAGCCATGTAAGTTTGTTCCACAACTGCTATCTTATCTCTATTGAGATGTCAACTTCAATTTTTTATTTTTTTTAACTACTTTAAATCAATTATAATAACATAATAGAAATAATATATATATTAATTATGTGTGTGAAGTGTTTATAATAAAATTGATCTAAATCAATTTATACTATGTTAATATCTTAAATATAAGACCTAAAATGTATGGAACCATGACTCAACATGATGATGTGGGAGACAAAATTCATAAAATAAAACCCTAAAAACTATTGGATTGAAGAGTATACTTTTTGTGTTATGTCTAACATTTTGACTTATGGAGTAAGACTAAATGAAATAATTTAATAATCTTTTCTTTCTTCTAGAGGGATATCTTGTCTAAGATGAACAGTTATAACTTTAAATTTTAAAGTTATTTTAATTTATGTTAAATGGTTTATTTTGTTCTATTATTATTGTTTTTTAATTTATTTCCACTATATTTTTAGTCAAATATATTTATTTTTTAAAAGTAAATTAATAATATTTATTTTATCAAATTATAAAATATAAGAGTACAAGATTTGATATAATAATGTTTGTTGATATAATATTATGTATATATTATATTTATTCCAAAACAATTCACATCATGTGATAGATAGATATACCTGTCCTAATTAAATACATTCATATCAGTATCATATTACTGTTTTTTATTAAATAATTTAATGATATTTACGTAATAATAATAATATTATTAGGGTTTTATTACTATTAAATTAACATAGTAAAATTGAAAAAAAAATAGTTACAATTTAATTTAAAATGCAAATAAACTCTTTATTGAAAGAGTTTTTAAGTTTTGTCAAAAATATATTTCACTAGGAGATAAGTTTATTTTTAAAAAATAATTTAGTAAAATAACTTTTCTTTTGTGTGAAAAAGTAATGAATGTATGTTGAAAACCACTTATTCACAATAATAATAAATATATTTTTTAAAATTTTTAAAAATTATAGAAAACAATTATCTCTTTAAAGTTAATTAAATCAAATCCCTATCTATTACCGTTATAGACTTGCTACTTAAAGGAATTCAAAAGTATGTTTCATTTGTCCATAAAGAATTAATTTTATTTTTGAAAAAAATATCAATTTAAAAATAGTGTTGGTTTAAAATAAAATAAAAAATGAAGTTAGGATTATTTCAAGTAATTATAGTTGTATATTTAATAAAAATATTCTTTATTATAGTCAAATAAATAACTTCTTTTATTATAAGTTCTTAAAATAATTAATTTTCAATAATTAAAAAAAAAAAAAAAAAAAACCTAATCTCATCCATGACTAAAATTCAAATATGAACCAATTTTGGAAAACTATAAGGGAAAGGGATAAGTCTGGTGGTTAAAATTCAAATACAATCAAAATATAAAATGATAGAAAAAACAAAGGATAAGTGTTCTGAAGATGGGTTAGCTAGGACATTTGAAAGCAACACCATGTAACATCCTTATCCATCTTCATGATACAAAATGAGACAAAAACTGGGGATTGAAGTTTTTCAATATAATGATGGCACGTCACTAATAGCAGTTGAAGTGAAGACTCGTGAGTTTGTTTGGGTTTTCTGTAAGAACATGGTAGATTTGATTGGAAAGACTTATGGATTAGGTTTTGAATTTTGAATATTGAAATTAGAACAAAAATTTAGTCAAACAACTTGAGCACCATGAGATAGCATTGCGTGGACGTAAACCTGACATGGTTGGTCATCCAAATCCCATTGGTGAAAGGCTGCACACACTTCAAAGATTTCAATGAAGATGCAGTAATAGAACAAATATGAGAAAAAGAAAAAAAAATTAAATTGTTTAAATTAAGTGAGAAATGAAAATAAAAGTATAATAAGATTGTCTAGATTGGTCTTTAAATTAATTATAAAGGATTTCTAAGTTTTAAATATTTTATGATAGTTAAAAATAGTTTGAAAGAAGATCAAATTAAACATTTAAAAAAAAAACTGGCTTAAGATTACATGGCAACAAAGTTTTGATTTGATTCAGTTCATGGCTTGAGATTATGTTCAAATACATAGTGTAATGGTACTTGGCACTAGTTATGGTGAATGAGGTTTGAGGTAAGTACACCCATAATCTTACAATGATAGGCACCGAATGGAATTATCTAGATTTTTAAGAGACTAAAATAATTCATTCACCAATCAAAACAATTTGATCATGGTGGTCCAAAACTCAAGTTGCACCACTTTATTCACATAATCCAACAATAAAACTGTTGATTTTGCTTCAAGTAACTCTCATGCTGGGTTGAAATCCATTCACAGTAAATCCTCCATCAACAGCAATAATTTGTCCATTGATGTAAGAAGCAGCTGGCAAGCAAAGGAAAGTCACCAAGGATGACACTTCATGTGCTTCTGCCAATCGTTTTATAGGCGTTCGAGATATTATCTCATCAACAAACTCTTTATTTGCAATCAACTGGTAGAAATAAGGTAACAATTAGCACCCCAAATTAAGAAGATAATGTTATCATTTGAAGATTAGTTATTATACAGGTATAATTCATGGGCACTTAAAAAGTAAGATCAAGGTTATATTGTTAGCATAAAATCAACTATTTTCATCATATTTATAACTAACGTGGAATTTCCAATATGCACTGCCATGATTATAGTGTTGGGCCACTCCACTCATCGATGTTGGACCACTCACAAATTGTCTGGGCCAACAGTTCCTGACATTAACCCAACAAATTGTCTGGTTTGGGTCTGTAGGTTTCCAACTCAAGGAGGTATCTCAATATGCTTGCTAATTAGATTTCAATATACAATAATATAAAAGATTAGGGGTGTAAAGACTGATACGCAGGCACTCTATTTCTCTGAATACTCTTAAAAACTTCAAAGCACAACTTATATATTGACAGGATCAACAAAATAAAATAATACTATCAGCTTAAAATTTATTTAATAATGACCGAGTTTACTGCTGATCCTACTCTATTTTAATCAGTCAAAATAATTAACCAATCTTCAGAAAGAAAAAAAAAATGACTAGTACTTGGAACAGAAAATAAACTAGGGAGATGGAGCATACATGTTCCACAAGTGATGTTTTGGTATACCAGGGTGCAACACTGTTGCTCCTTATATTGTCTTTCGCCCATTCACAAGCAAGATATTTGGTAAGCTGATCAATTGCAGCTGAAGAAAACAGTACATTAAATCTATTTCGTTAATATGTTTCAAAATAGTTTTGTAATCTATGTTTAAGCTGGAGATGACATAATTATACTTCAACTCACCTTTAGTTGCTGCATAAATGGCTCCAGAACCCACGCTTCTCTGACCTGCAACTGAGGAAATGAACACAATACTTCCATTTCCAGATGCTTTAAGAAGAGGATAAGCAAGTTGGCACAGATAGTATGCAGAGTCCAAGTTAGTTGCCATCAATTTTGAATATTCTTCGGTTGTATACTCTATAGTTGGCTTCCTCAAATTTGTTCCAACATTGTTTACCTAAGCTCAAAAGATGATCATAGAAACAAAACTTATTACCTGCCAAAATCTTGTTCATATGAGAAAGAAGTCTAACTATTTGAACATTTTAAGTTTTAAGAGTTTTATGCTGAAATAATCACAAAAAAAATGAAGTTCTACCTATCATGTCTTCAGTTATTAACGGTATTGTACAGATATACTAATGCTGCATACTGAATGTATATCAAGCAATTATTTAGGCATACAACAAGAAATTGCAATGATTTATTTATTTATTTTATAAGTCAGTAACCACTTGCAAATTGAGTGCATGTAAGATGAGAAAAGAATGAAGAACAAACACTTGTGTTTTACCAGGATGTTATTACAAAACATGATACAATCACACAGCAACACACACAAACTGAAACCCCTGTTTTAATGGCAATACATGAGATGAATCTCTAACAAAACTAATACCCCAAAATAAAATAAAGAGTCATCAATACAGCTGAACACACAGGTTATCCTGCCTACTATCCTAAAGACAGGCAGAGCCTCTGAGTGGCATCAGGGTACGTGGCAGGGTACAGGAGCTCCAAGATAATTTGAACTTTAACATAGTAAGCAAATTCGTAAGTGGTCCATTCATTCACTCAATACCCATTTTGACAGCATAGTTTCCTTGTTTTCAAAAGTACTATCTTGAGATGTATCATATCATTATCTCATAGTGCTGAAGTCAGGGATTTCCCACATCCGCACATTTGGTTAATCAGAATCCTTGGATAAAGATAGTACGACTAATATTTTATCTTGACAAATTCAATTAAAGACATGTATTTGAAATGTGAACTATTTGACCTTCATCTAACAGTTCGGATTCATGAATGCATGAATTTGTGAATGTTAGAGATCGATTTCAAGTATTATCAATTAGTGACGACTCTTTCTAAAGATGAACCCACAGGTTATCCTGAATACTATTCTAAACCACTTTAAACACAAACACAAAACAAACTATCCCAGTTTCCAAATATACAAAAAAAAAAAAAAAAGTCTCACAAGTATGTTGAGTTTGCCGTTGAAGGCAGAGGCCACTTGTTGAATGAGGTTCTCTCTATGGGCTGGAGAAGACGCATCACAAACCGACCCAGAAACCGAAAACCCCTTCTCTTTCCACTCCTTCAAGCATGCATTAAGCTCCTCTTCGTTCCTGGAACAAGTGTACACCGAGGCACCAAACTCCGCCAGTTCCTCCACCACAGCAAGCCTGAGTAAGCAGTGAAACCACATCACACCCAAAAAATAAAACAGCATGGAAAAAACGTAACTTTAAGTCGTTTTATAAAACCCCAGAATCAAGAAACCCAAATGAATTCGTGCAACCAATACAATCCATAGAAAAAGAGGGGGAGGGGGGAAAGCGATTCAGGAACTTGTAAAGAAAATAACGAACCCGATCCCACGTGTGCCTCCGGTAACGAGAGCAGTGGTTCCCTTAAGTGACCATTTTGAAACTCTGCTACTATTCTCTGGGTTCGCCATTGTTGTTTGCTTTTGCTTAAGTTCTTATCTTCTTGTTCTATGCAACGTGTTTGTTTATATCATCTTACCTCAATCGACAAAGTTTGTGACAGGGCATGTAGATATTTGCCAGTAGTGATTAGACGCTCATTTTATGGGCCTATTTGTGGGGGTTGTTTGTGTGTTGTCACTGTAAAAGAGATTAAGCATGTTTTGTTTTTAGTATTTGGAAAATGAGAATGGTATATGTATATCTTTAAAATTGAAAATATTTTAATGATATTTTTTTTTTAATATTATTTTGTTTGAATATGTATTTTTTTCTAACATAAATTTTATTAAAAACTATTAAATATATATTTTAAAGGATATTAATTGAGTATTTTGAAAATTTTAAATGTATATTATCATTTATACATCACTACATAATTAATAATAGTATAAATTCTTACGTATATATTACATGAAAAATAGTTTTATACAACTTTAAAATTATATTTCTACATCTTAACTCAAATTGTTAGTAAAATCTATCATTATTTAAATATATTTTTCATAAATAGATAGAAGCTTCTTTTTAGTAGATAAATAGAAATAAACTATATAATGATTTTGTAAATATGTAAAAATATGAAGTATTATAAATTTATGAATAAAAACATATAACAAATTTAATTTGGAAGGGATTTGATCACATATTAAAATAAATCCGGTCTAATTTAATAAAACATTTTAGTTTTTCTAATTTTTTATATAATCAGTTTTCGGTGTCTTAAATCAATTTTTTCAATTCTGATTGAATTAAATCAGTTTATAAACTCTCTTAGTATATAACAATGTCCATGCTCAGGGATTGCATGGAATATAACTTGTAGAGATGAAATTCAATACACAACACCGACTCGAGAAGAAGACGAATGATTACAGGGTTTTCTCTATTTTAGTATAACATCAATTATTATTAGAATCAAATTTGTTGGAAGCTGATTCATTAAGTGACAAATGAAGTGCAATAATGTTGCAATACACAGGGTAATGACAGTTGACACTAGTTAGATACTATAGATAGACTGTTGAATGATGTGTAAGAAGGTCCAAGTGCACCCATAATTTACAATGATAGATATTGAATATGACTATCTAACTTTTTTAAAATACTAAAATAATTCATTCACTAATCAAAACAATTTGATCATAGGTGGTCCAAAACTCAAATGATCACCACTTTGTTCACATAATCCAACAATAAAAAAATGTTAATTTTACTTTAAGTAATTCTCATGTTGGGTTGAAATCTATACACAGTAAATCCTCCATCAACAGAAATAACTTGTCCAGTTATGTTAGAAGCTGCTGGCAAGCAAAGGAAAGTTACCAAAAGACACTTCATGTGTTTCTGTAATTTACTTTAATGTTCTGCAATTCGCTTTAATGATATTATCTCGTTAACAAGTTCCTTATTTGCAACCAACTGTCAGATATAGTGTAACAATTAACACCCCAAATTAAGAAGATAACTTTATCATTTGAAGATTAATTATTATACTGATGATCATGCTAACATACATAATATGTAGGGGTATAATTAATCCGTACGGGCAATGTATTGTTAGTAGAAAACCAACACACATGGGATAGACATGTGCAATCTTAGAATTTGGATTTGGTACAACTCAACCTCAAAAGATGCTGAAAACTGAATGTCTGCAATTTGAATTTGTACTTAATTCAACCCAGAAGCTAGCTCAAGAGATGAAAATTATCCCTCTCCTTTTAATGTGGAATCTCCAATATGTACACTTATGCTCAAGAGATGAAAATTATCCCTCAACAAGTCCTAACATAACCCATCAAATTGTCTAGTTGGGTCTATATAGGTATTCAACTCCGTGAGGTATCACACTGTATAGTTTTGAAAGTGCTGTTTTGAATGAAATAAAATATCGAGCATTACCGGTTTATTGAGAGAGGTATTGGTATACCAGGGTGCAACTTAGCACGTAAGATATCTAGAAAGATGATTAATTGCAGCTGAAGAAAACATCACAATTAATCTATTTCATCAATATCTTTCAAAATAGTTTGCCATCTATGTTAAAGCCCGAGAATAATTATACATAAACTCACCTTTATTTGCTGCATAAATGGTTCCAGGTCTGACCTGCAACAGAGGAAACGAACACAATACTTACATTTTCAGATGCTTTAAGAAGAGGATATGCAAGTTGGCACAGATGGTATGCAGAGTCCAAGTTAATTGCCATCAATTTTGAATATTCTTCGGTTGTATACTCTATTGTTGGTTTCCTCAGTTATTCCAACAATTTTTACCTAAGCTTATTATGTTTTCAATTATTGTGTATTGTGCAGATACTAATGCTGCATTCTAAATGGATTTCAAGCAACAATAAGGCAGTCTTAATTAAGCAAAATACATCAAGAAATTTTAATTATTTATTTTATAAGTCAGTAACCACTTGCAAATTGAGCACATATAAGATGGGAAAAGGATGAAAAACAAACACTTACAAATTGGGTGTTTTACCAGGATGTTATTACAATACATGATAGCGTCATGCAACAATACACACCATACTGAAACCCCTGTTTGAATTGTAATACACGAGATCAATCTCTGGCATATTCAGTAAAGACTCACCAATAAAGCCGACCACATTGGTTGTCCTGCCTACTATCCTAAAGACAGGCAGAGCCGCTGAGCTGCATCAGGCTACACGGCAGCCCAAAATATTTTGAAATTTAACATAATAAACAAATTAGTAAGTGGTACATTCATTCACTTAAGATGTGTCATATTATCATCACATACTCTAAGATTGTACTATTTATATTGCTACAGTGAGGGATTTCCTGCATTCACACATTTAGTTAAGCAGTATCGTTGGTTGAAGATCCAACAACTCATACTTTTTCTTCACAAATCCAATTTTAAGAAATGTATTTGAAATGTGAACCATTTGATCTTCGTTCAACAGTTCCAATTCATGAATGCAAGAACGTATGAATGTTAGAGATCGATTTCATGTATTATAAATTAGTGATGACTTTTTATAAAGCTGAACACACGGGCTATACTGTCTACTACTCTAAACTACTTTAAACACATACAAAACAAACTATTCCAATTTCCAAATAAACAAACAAAAAGAAGAAGAAAGACTCACAAGTACGTTGAACTTGCTGTTGAAGGCAGAGGCCACTCGTTGAATGAGGCTCTCTCTTTGGGCTGGAGAAGACACATCATAAACCGAACCAGAAACCAAAAACCCTCTCTCTTTCCACTCCTTCAAGCATATTCAGCTCCTCTTCATTCCTGGAACAAGTGTACACCGTGGCACCAAACTTCGCCAGTTCCTCCACCGCAGCATGCCCGAATCAACAGCGAAACCACATCACACCCAGAAAAAAAAAGCAAGCAAAAACGCAACTTTACGTTGCTTTAACAAACCCCAGAGTCAAGAAACCCAAATCAATTCATGCAACATAAAGAATCCAAAAAGAAAAACGATTCTGCAACGTGTGGTGCAAGAAAAAGAGTATGAAGCTAAAAAAAATGAACCCGATTCCACGTGTGCCTCCAGTAACGAGAGCAGTAGTGACCATCTTGAGCCTCTGCTACTACCCTGAGTTCATCACCGTTGTTTGCTTATGCTTACGTTTTACTTTTTTGTGAGTTGTGTGACCTTCAATCGAGGAAAGTGTAAGTTTACCCTCCCATCTCAAATTTACAAAAAAAGAATAAGAAATACAAAAAAAATTCATCTTATCTCAAAACTCATTTGTAATTGGGCATATAGATATTTGCTAAGTGCTATTCTGCATTTTTACGGGCCCAATTACTGTTTTCATGATGTCCAGATGGGCCCATTGTGGGGGTTGTTTGTGTTGCGTCACTGTTGATTAGGGAAGATAGTAAATGTTTTGTTTTTTAGGTTTTAGTTTGGAAAAGGACTCACGTGTACAATTGTGCAATACAATATAAACATGACAAACCCTAAGTCAAAGTGAGATGTATGTTTATTCCAAATTATTAGGCACGTAGCTTTTAACTTTATATGCTTTTTTTTTTTCAAAAAAGAAGAAGAGTGAATCACCAAGTCATGTATATAGGTAGCGTTGAACTTGAGTATATTAAGTAGTGGTTAAAATTCGAATCCTCAATATGATAGAAAGGTTGTTTACTATCTCCTCAAATATATTGTTTGATTCAATTTGTAGAAAAAGTGTGTGAAAAAAAAATGGAGGGAAGAAAAAATGAACATTCAAATTATAAGCACATGAAAGTAAATTAACTGTTAATTTTTTTTCTCTGATCTCATGGACTAAACAAGAATCTTTTAAGTAGACTATCATATCATATTCTACCAATTCCTTTTCTTTCTCTCCCCTACTGTACATTAAAATTCCTTCATTTCTGTTTCATCAGCTGAATCAAATAGTGTCTAATGATGCTCTTTACAATTGTATGTGCATGGAAAATAAGAGTGAAAAGTTTTTAAAGTGCCTAGAAAACAAAATACTAAGTTTGAGTTTGTGTCACAAACTTCTTTTTTTTTCATAAAAAATGAAGCATTTAATTCATTCCCAGAGAAAATCATGTGGCACAATCACATGAGTAGGTGTTAGGTACCTACAAAATTACAAAAGCTATTACAGTCACGGAGGAGATTGATTAGAATTTAGAATTGTGATCACGTGCATGTAGATTGTAGAAGCCCCTATTCTTCCTTCCCTTTTGTCAAATTGAAAGAACTATTTTATGTTTGAAAGGTTTCAATTTCTACATGGAAGAATAAAGCGACATTGTAGGAAGGAGAGAATAAGCTTGTGAAGTGTCATTTGTCAAATCGTCTTTCACAACCAATGAATAGATTAATTATACGACGAAATGTCTGTGTAGTTGTTTTCACTGCCAGAAGCTACACACAATCCTAATGCATAGACACACACGTGCTAGGTAGCTACAATTACAATTCCAATCTCTATAGACACTCTTAAACTTCAGCAGTATATAGCAATTAGCTATGCAAATACTATCACTACACTTTGCATACATCGAAGCACCCTAAATAAAGTAAACAAACTTGCTAAAGTAGGGAACATGTATCAATCTGAATTCCCACAATAAATACACCAAATAAAAACAGAAACACACACATCATCATCCCCATGTGACCTCTCTCTGCTGCATGTATATATATCTTTACACTTTAATTCAAACATAAGATGGACCCAGATATTAGCCATTTCCCAAAAATACTGCATTAATTAATCATAATTTCCATTCCAAGTAAACACCAATTTTATTTACATAATTGCAAACTGAGTGAGTAACACCACTTCCTCTCCTTAGGGCTGTTTGCCTCAGCAAGCTTTTTCGACAAGAAACAAAGCTTAAACCCAGAAAAAGACAATTATCAGAATGACTTTAGTTGCTACAGTCTCACAAAGTTGGTTTCATGGCACCGCTCAAGAAAAGAAAATTCAGTATAAAAGGTTTAGATAATAATAACAAAAGGTACGTTGATTATTTAGTTTTGTGACATGTCTTTGAGATGCGTGTACATTAAAAATTTAACAGGATGCTATACAGATAATTATATACAAATGTGATATATAATTTCAACTTTTTATGTTCAAATAACAAATTAAATACTAACCTTTGGTAGAAATACAATATAATTTTATCCATGTAATTTAACTTTACTTACCAATGTAAATTTTTAGAATTGAAGTTATGTATTACCATGTTATTTAATCATCATCTATGATGAGTTTATTAATTTTTACAGTAATCATGAATGATTTATAATAAATGACTGCATAAAATCATTTTGAACCATCAGTTAACGACCATTAAACTTTTACTTATTTGTTTGTATGTAAATATAATTTTCATGAAGTATTTTAGAGTTTAAAATCTTTATTGAGTTCATTTTAAATCAAGAGTCAAATTTTTGCATAAAATAAGTAGGCATGAATATATGTTTAGCATAAGCCTACATGTACATTATCCATATGCTTAATAAGTTGATATAGAAAACTTGCTTTTCTTCATTAATCTCTCTTCTGTGCCAATGTTCTATCTTGTGAATATATAGTTTAGCCCATAATGGGAAATTAAACAAAGTGAAAAGGGTGTGTGTGTGTATATATATATATATAGCAGGAATGGAATTCCCCTTTGATCGTAGACAGAAATGCAATGGTTGTATGTGTATGTGTTGCTCTTGGCAGACTGCAAAGAAGATGAAGTCAAATAAAAGCGATATTTCATGAAATTTCCTTAGAAAGAAAGGTTGAAAAGAAGAGACTGTGACGTCCCCGTGTATTCTGGAGGAACGGTCGGTGTCACAATAAGGTGGCTAACACTGTTTTTAAGTTACTACAGGGAGCAGAAGAGTCTCGGGCTTCGAAATATTTGAAAGATAAGAAGTGGACATTTTTAGGGATAACTATAACTAACATGGATATATGTAATACACATCACACCAAGAGTAAAAACAATGACATGCTAATAAGGCCAATGATGTGATGTCCTTTCCTTCTCTACCAAACTAAATTAATATTTGGCTGTGCTGTGTGTGTTAATATTCAATTTCCGTGTGGTTGGTTGGTCTTTTGGAAGTGTTTGTAAGAAGAAGCATGTGGAAAGCAACTGAACAGTTTGGAATTTATGGGAATGATGAGGTGAAGTGGTAAGTGGGTGAGCGATCGCTTGTAATGATCCGTGTAAAAAGGTTATTCATAATTTTGTGCAGGTTTATTTGCATGTGACTACTGTTAGTTCCCTGGAATATATGTAGCTGAAGTGACTTCTAATTGTCAGTTACTGTCAGTTCTTCCTCCACTTTAATTATTACCTTACAGTTCAACTTTCCTCTTCTTTGATTCCACTCACTGTTATTCTATCAATAAAACAAAACTTCTAACAAATTAATGTTTTTTCCTGAAAAAAAATCCAATTTGGTTTTGTTTATTTGTTTATCTTTCCATAGCCCCTTTTGTTCTGAAACCCTAGCGCATAAGATTTTCAATTTCCACTAACTTTTTTTAGTTGATCATATCTACTTATCACATTTGAGATGGTGAAATTTTACATATTGTTGAAAGTACTATAGTGTTGTATATATTTTTAATATCTGTGGTGAACTGCATTCAGTTACCAAACAAATAATTCAAGAGAAATCTTATTCTTATTTAAGATTATTCTCATTCATTCCTTTTTTGCAACTGTTTCTTAATTTTATTCTTTTCATCACATGTAAGTTTCATCTTAAACTATTCTTCTCTCTTTCCTTTTTATGTTTCTCCTTGTTATAATGTGAAAATGTGAAAACAACCATTACGCATAATTTTATGCTCATAACAGAAAGATGAAGCATCTACCTATCAAGAGAAGTAAAAAAGATAGTATCCAACTAGAGATAACATTAGTATTCAAACTAACATCTCATGAAAATAAACCTAAGAATTCTACTCAAGGTGGTTTAGGTTAGGCGAAGAAGGTTCTTGCCTATATTCTATGAACCTCTAGCAGGAAAGGGGAAAGAAAAAGGTAAAAACTGACATTCCATTACAACTTCTTCTGTTTGTCTTATATACTAAATAACTTTCTGTGGCTTCCCCAGCCTGAGTTCAAGATCTAAGTCTTCCATTCCAGGCTTGAGTCCAAGTACAAATTCTGCAGACTGAAAAGTTAGGAGTCTATCACTTGAACATGGTTTGTGGAAGACAGGCAAAGGAGGCATAGAAGTCTTTGATCTTTTATAACTGATAGCTTCGTCGCCACATGATTCAATTGGTAATTTTTGGCCAAACACTGAACTTTGTCCCACAGACAAACTTGTTTCAACATAATCATTACAACCCAAACCTTTTAAAAACTGTTCCCTTCCATTCACTGCAGACCTTTTCGGTTCTGAATCAGGAGACCCCGTGTGGTGATGTCCCCAGCTAATTGAAGAAGAGTAAGGAGACATGGTAGGCTGATGATAAGAATTTTCTTGAGTGGATATAGTTGAGGGCCTAGAAGATGAGACTTTGTTTGTTCCAACCGAACCTGAAAGGTTAGAGTAATTATACAAGGATTGAGACAACAATATCTAGATGAGAGAAGTTCCATCTGTTCAGAAAATTGAGTACTTGATGACTTACAATCATTTTTGTGAAGATGTTGAAGGGCTTCATTATGGTGACTAAGGCTTTGTTTGAGTCTAGCCCTGTCCCTCCTGTGCACATTCATGTGTCCCCCTAGAGCCTGAGCAGACCTAAACTCTCTTTTACAGAAATTACATGAGTAAGATCTTGGAGGCCATATGCACCCACCAAGTATCCTAGCAGCATCTTCTGCAAAAGCCCTTTCCTCCCATGATGAGTTGGTGTTGTTGCCGGCTCCAAATGGTTGCTGAATATGTGACTTCAAGATTTGTTTTCTCTTGAACCACAGCAAGTACTGAGACTCCTCCATGTTGATCAGCAGCAAGGAAAACTAAACCTATTGGGAGATGATAAGAATGAGAGTGAGAAACAGGTGTGGCGGAAGAAGCTTTATATAATGAGAAAATTAAAGGCTGGCTAGGGAGGGAATTGAATATGAATAGTCTAGGGTTGCATGTACTGGTTATTATTATATTTGAAAGCAACCTAAGAATCTATGAGGGAAGAGAAAAAGGTTATCTGAAAAGGTCTTGTTATAAGCTCTGTGTCTTGCCTTTAGTACTGAAGCTTTTCTGTTGTTTTTTTGCTTGGTTTACTTGCAACACAGTCTTGGGAGGGTCCCATTTATGCAACTGTCTTGCATCATATTTGATTCACACGGATGATGGAGATAACGGTTATGAGAGTAAGAAAATACATGTAAACTGTTTCTCTGAAGCTTCCACCAAACCCATTTGCATGGTAATACTGTTACACTTCAGTGTTCTCGTAATAATTTCTACTATGTAGCACGCACATAAGTACCATTCATTTAAACTCGTGTCTAGTATTTCTGTTCCACTATAGTAACTACTTTATTGATTACAGCATGTCACTCACCACAATAAAGAATACAAATTGCATGTGATAAGGAGGAAACAAATTAAATCTCCATAAAACAATTGCCCGTACATGTTGTAAGTAGTTTTAATTTCAATATATAGGATTGCTTCTCATGAAAAATGAAAATTATGTTTGTACGATTTTGATGCTATATATCAATATCAATTCCATACAAATGGCAAGAATTTCCAAAAGAAATGGGCAACTAATTACTTTTGCTAAGACTCAGAAAAATACAGTGTATATATGACAATTTTGTTTCAAAATTAATGTTGAAGTCATTCATCTTTGTCAGCCATGAACAATGATATATTAAGTTTATGAAGGAGATATAAGAGCCACCCCTTTATTTGGATTATCTAAACACCTTTTCCTCTTGCATCTGTCTCTCAGAAACACCCAAAGAATCTTTTAGGCTTTTTCCCCCATATCACGTTAAGCTAACAAGTCAAATTAAGAAGTCAAATTAATGATGTATGATTGAGTTTTTCTCCCTGTCTCTCACCCACACAGTCACACACGATTGAGACAAACACACGAACTAGTCAATTCAGGGCACATTAAAATGGTAGCCCAAGGTTGATTTGATTTCACTCAATTCTTTAAAGTAGTATAAGAAACAACAAATAAAGATTAAAAAATAGGAAGCTAATAAGCAAAAAGCATTTTTTATTTTTCAAATGTTGAAACATCTGGGTTTTTATATCTGGCAGTGAGAATTGGCTTCTTCCAATTATGATATATATTCAGTGGTTATGTTTTTCAAACGAATTATCCGTGTCATCATGCACAGCAAATTGGTATTAACTAATTTTTTGGTTCCTTGTCATTTTTATATTTTAAATGTTTAGTGGACTTTTGTGGGGAAGAATATAGTTACCGAAGGGCTATTTATTAAGAACCATTTCAATTATTTGTCAGACAAAATCATCACTAAATCAATTATGCACACCGAGCCCCACAAGCTAGTGATTGAAATCAATATTATTAGTACCTAATCCTTGTTCTTAAGCAAGAACTAATGACTTGTACAAGTGACCAAGTGAGAAAGGATGTGCCTAGCTACCATTTATTTGTGCTGACATAAGGCAATGAGCTGCTACCTATGTTTTTATGCTGGTGTTCCTGCACACGTGGATCTGGAATCCGATTAAGATACGACAACTAAATATATATGATATTAATTCATATTAAATTTCAACAGCAGTACACTGTCCTAATTTATAATGTAATTGTTTTTCGAAAATTTATGATCAATCACAATCAAGATATCAGCTATTGCAATAACAATAAAAAAATGGACGAAAATCCTTTATCTTGTGCTACCAAACCAAATCAAGCATATCCATGATCAATAACACAATGAAACTATATATAGTTAAGAGAATGTCAATGTCTTCTTTTCATTCAAGTATATATATTTCTGAGTAAAATATATGCTTCTAAATAATTTTAAGTACTTCTATGATAATATGGTGTGGATGTTATGCAGTTTTTGTTCGTCTAACACATTAACTTGCTGTTGCATGAAGACGATTTCATGTATACAAGTTTGGTCAAATGAAAAGAAATATGATGCATTCAATAGTTGAAAAATGTGACAATGAAAAGAGATAATATGAACTGAAAAGTTAGCAAATAAAACTACTCAAGATAGTTGCAGACACATGATTCCAATACCAGAGACAAAATAAACAATGACATGGATATGAATTACTCATAGATGTCAAGGTCATTGACTGGTGAGATCTAAAATAATATATATGGATTCTACTGAAAAAAAAAAAAAAATCAATGCATGTTTGCAAATTTAGTACAGAAAACAACAAGAAGATGGCTCAAAGATAAAAGATGAAGATTGGTTTCGTATAAGTACTGTCTGCATAATAGTTGTTAATTAATTAAGTACAGGAAATTATTTTAGCATGCCTACCTAATTGCAGAGTCTGCAAAGTGGGAGAGTACTGTGTCATAGATCAATTTAATACATGCTTTTGGAAGAAAAATGAAAAGGTAAGTGATGTATGCATGCGTTCGACATTTATTGAACGTGACATGACCCTTGTTGATCAACCATGTAACTTAGCTAATTAAATTTTATTAAAAATTTTAATGTGTAGAGAGAGAGAGAGAGAGAGAAGAGTAATTGGACACAGGAAAGTAGATAATGTCAGTTCCAATCCATTGATGTGAGGAGTTCAAATAATATTTTATGTCAAAAAGACAAATGGTGTTAAAGCATCACTCAGTTTGAACCATGAAAAACGAGTCTGTGATATACTCGTACACGATTAATGTCCCTTTTACTAATGAGTAAGATAACTTTTTTGTCAAGTGGTGACACCCAAAATAAAATATCATTGACGTGAAGAATTCAACTACATCTACTACTGCTATGCAACTAATGCTGATCCTATAAAGAAAATCAGAAAGAAACAATGAAAACTGGTGCCTATTACAACATAATCTTTAAGTATTTTCTAATCATATACCTTAAATATAAATAACTATTGAGGCAAATATCTCTAAATTAGACTGTGAAAGAACAAAAAATAAAAATATAAAACGCATAAATTTTAGTGTTGTCTGCTTTATTTTTTTTTTACTATTATTAGAAGTTTTATATTGAGAATGAATTTTTTAATATTTAAAATATGATCTCTTTTATAATAGGACTATTGTTTCATTTTCTATCAGGTATAAAGTTATTAATTCAAACAATGTATAAAAATAATAAATGACAAAAACAACAAATTTAAAAATTATATTATATTTTCAGTTAATTGTGTAATTTTAAGTTAATTTTTCAAGTACTAATTTTAATTATTTATTTATTAAAATATTATTTTCTATTTTTAGTAATTATAAAAAGTGAAAGTATGAAAACAAAATTTTAACTCCAATGTTATATAATGTGGGTAGTGCAAGAGGGGATAAAAAAAAATCCAAAATTTAGATTTAATTATCATGCTTAGTAAAAATACTAATTTTATTATGATTGTGTTTTATTTTCTACTTTGGTTTGTTTGAGTAAACAATTGAATTAAGCAATTATTCATGACTTATGAATAGATTAAATTATTTTCGTAAAAATAGTAAACTAAAAATTTTGTCATAAAAATTATTGAAATAAGTTTAAAATAACTTATGAGTATATGTAAAACTATTTTTATAAGAGTTTTAAATGTTTATTCATAGATAGTATAAATAAATTGTAAATAAACACTTTCCAATATAATTGGGTCCAGGGACTTTTAACTCTTAATAAAATAGTCAGCAAAGACTGTATCGAAAATCCAAACAGGGCCCAATTGAAAAACTGAGCAAATCTTCGGCAATTGCTAAGTACACTCCCAATAATTGCTAAGAACATACCCTTTTCATATTTTTGGTTATTTTGCAAGAAATCAATTTCCTGAATATATGATTTCAATTTTATGATAAGATGTGAAATTTAGCATAATCAATTATAAAAAAATATATAGCTAATCATATTTTAAAAAAAATATTAATATTTGTTTCAATTTTCTATTATTATAATAATAAATAATTAAAAATAATATTGTAATTATTGATTAATTTATTATTATTTTCCCATCATAACACGGTTGGGTGAGTTCTACTTTTTAGAGCAGTAAACTTTCAACATAAACGAAGTCCTCGGAATTCGTTTCGTGGAAAATGGGTATTTTTTGAAGGAAGAAAAACAAAAATGTAAAAAGGGGCTGTACCTAATAATCAAGGGACGTGCATTTAGCAATTCTCCAAATCTTTGTAGTTTAGGGCCCAACTTACGGACCGATTTATGACGTATGGTGCCCATCGTTTATGGGCTATTATGGGCTTTCGAAGTAAAACCACAATATGGTTTCAATTTTCGAATATAAAATGGGCTTTTGAGTAGCATGACTTTTACACTAACTAATCCCATTAATACACATTGAAAATTGGGACATTTGGAAAACGTTTGAGTGAAATTTAAGATTTCATAATCATAGTTATTGAGGGAATTTCATTTATGGAGATCAAAATCATAAAAAAGTCCAATTTTTGGTGCAAGTGTTTAAAGTTCGATAATAAGTGAGTCCTAGGAGTCATTCATTTGAAGATGAATCTTTATGCAAGTAAAGGTAAGACTATTAACTATGACCTACTCACACCACTAATAGCTCCTATAATAAACAATCCCTTTAAAGTTGTAGCAATGGTTGTTCAATCCCATAAAAATAAAACATGCCCTTTAATTATGTTAAAAGGTGAAGATGATGACAATTTATATTGGTAAGGAAATGTCAAACAGCCAATGAAACAAAAACAGCACAAGTTAAATGCAGTGGTCAAATTGTGAAGCCAAACACCTTAACTCCATCTATCTCCAATCAATGGAGAAGCCGTACCATTTTATGAAAAGAATTGGTCTTTCTAATTGGATTGAATAGATCTGATAAATAGTGTAGTTTAACGATGCATGGATGGATGATGATGAATGAATAGATGACATGAGCATCAATCACATCCATGTATTGTGTCAGTTACGCTCCTAAGATGTTTTGTCGATAGTGTACCGCTAACTGCATTGCTTCTCCACCCAACACACATCATGGCTCCGCACTGTCGGAAGAGGTGAGAAAAGACAATTTTTTTTTTAATATAATATGAAAAAAGAAAAATAGAATAAAAATTAGGTTTTTATTAAATTATCCTCTATTTACATGCATGGGCCAATATTATACGTTTTTACCTAGTGACGCCGTTTAGTCTTAAAAAAAATGATTGAATTAAGAATAAAAAATATTTATAAACTACCAAAAATTAGGGTTTTATAATGTGAAACGATCAAAACAGGATTCTTAGTTGTATTAGATACTTTTCTGACGCTAATGTTCGACATAAGCTTTTATTACTAATTTTGTGTTATTATAAATAAAAATTAAAGTCATATATAATAGTGAATATATTTATATCATTAAAAATGAAAATTGTTTTGGTGAATTATTTAATGGAAAGTAGGAATTTGAGAGGTGAAAAAGGTGCAGTGGGAGGACATAATTTAAGTGAGACGTGGCATGTGGGTGATGAATGTGGGCCCATTGTACGCCATGTTTGTGTGGGGCCATGTTTGTGTGGGACCATTTGGAAGACGTATGATAAAAAGATGTGATGGGATGGCAAATTCTGGTTCGCTGGTTCCGTTGGTTGTCATCTTCTGATCACTCGATGTTCCTGTCAATGGACCCTCCAAAAATTTTGTTTCACTTTTCTATTCCAACACCATCAAAACTCTATGATCTGGTCTCATCAATTCTGCATTCTCGGAATTGTTTTTACTCTTTTCTTTAACATCATATCAAATATTTCATTTCTGTGTACCATTCATGCACTCTTTAAGATTTCTTATATAACAACTCTTTCTGCAATCTTTATTTTCTTCTTTATTTCAATTCCCTTTTACAGAACCATTATGTTTTTCTTAAAAGAATAAAAAAAAAGTTTTTAAATTTAAAAATCTTTTTAAAACATTATTCAAACTCTCTTCTAGTGTTATCTTTGCATTAATGGTTTACTCTTATAATGTAATTTTTCAAGTAGTTTTTTATTTTATTACTTCTTTAACAGTAGTTATTATATATATATATATATATATGAGTTTTTAATAAATAAAAATAAGTTTTTAAACATTTTTTAAACTTATGATTTACTTTTTTTTAAATTCTTATAAATTCATAAAATTCTTTCAAATATCATAATTTAATATTTTATAAATCCTTTGAAATTCAAATTACATAATCTTAATAATAAAATTCTTTTTAAAAAAATAAAATAAAATCATTATATTATTTACAAATATTTTAATTACTTATATGAATTTAATTTTGAAATCTCAATTAAATATTTTCTTAAATAATAAATTGATACTATGATGTTAATAAAAAAAAAATAGACAACTTCTATAATAAAATATTTGTTTTAAACAACTTTTTTAAGACTAATTGTCTTAAATCTAGAAAATAACATTATGAAAAAGAAAAATACATCTACTATAAAAATAAATTTTAGAAACTAAATTTATATTAAAATTAAATAGTCTCAAAATTTGAATTATCTTGAACAGAAAGATAATCGTATCTGTATCTTAATAATGAAATTATCTATATTTCATTTCTTCCCACACTTTAACAATGATTTCGTATGAAAATTATACATGAAAAATTAAATATATTATAAAATAAAGATAAATATTTTTCCTTAAAAATTATAGTGAAAAAGTAAACTTTTTAATGTATATACAAATACATTTTATATAATTATTTATTTCTCCAAAACAAATAGAAAAAAAAATCTTTTATTCTATCTATTTTCTATTTATATATTATTTTTCTTCTCTTTTTCTGAAAATAAATATTTAAATTAAAAAAATCGAATTATATACATTTTTTTTGTTACTTCATAGATTATTTACTTCAAGTTATGTTTTTGATGGAGAAGAGAATTAGCAAATTTGTTTTCACACTCCTTCAAACTTTTCTTGTATCTTGCACCAACACTATTGAAAGGTGTCATGTTTTGATAGAAGCCACGTGTCATTGTAAGTTTCAAAAACTCATTCAGGTAATCTCTTTCTTTCTTGCATATTTCATCATCAATTTAGTATTTAATTTCTACGTAAAAACACATAAGCTATTTTAAAATTACCATAATAAAAAATATTTATTACAAAAATAGAAATAAATTATAAGAAAAGTTGTACATCAAACTAACTATAAAAATATAATATCATCTTTATATATTTGATGAATATGGATATATAACTTTTTTTGTGTTAGAATATATACCATCTAAGGTTAGTGCTGGAAATAGAACTTTTAACTTTTCAATAAAAATATATTTGTTCTGAAAAGAAAATAATAATAAAAGAAAAGACAGGTAGAAGAACAACCTTTTTCAACAAATTTATACGAATGTGTGTCATACTATGAATGTATGATGATTCAAGACAGCATAGTGTATGACACATGGCCATGATGTTCCATAACCGACCCCTGAAGGTCCCAACCAAAAATTGAGTCATTCCTCCCTCCTTCTTCCGTGTAAATGTACAATGTTCTCCTTTATATGCAATGTGAATAGCGGCGAATCATGATCTCAGACAGAGTCTGAGGATTCTGCATCATCACAAAACCAACCAAAATATATATATAAAAAAAAAAAAAAGAGGAAGGAGATTTCTGTTGAATGATGGGGAACCTACCCTCTTCTTCTGATGGAGTATGATCATAATTTCTGCTCAATAATTCTTTTAATTTTCCTTCAGAATCTTCATCATCATTATTGTCTTTCTATCATTCATCTGGGTCGTCGCTATCTTCATCCTTTCATGTTGAAGTTTTAACCTTTATGTTTTTTGTGTGGGATTTTTTTTTTTAATTCTGTTCATCTGTTTCTTTCAGGGAGAGGTTTAGGAATAAGAACAAGAACAGGTTGCTGTTAAAAAAAACCATCTTGCTAAGGGGAGTAGCAGAATCGTATAACCAAAGAAAAAGAAAAAGAAGTGTTCCAATTTGATCCTTAAACTGAGGTATAAAGTGTTTGAAGGTTTCTTTGGTTCTGTTTTCGGTAATTGTTGGAATTTTATTCATCTCTCTGGCATGTCTATTTTTAAAGATAACGATAATATATCATCATTGCATTATCACTCTAGCTTCTTTCGAAAAGGAAATGCAATGTTGCAATTTCAACCTTAAACATGTTTCATTAAATTATACTCTTCTGGGCTACGCAACCTTTGAGAACACAATTCCCAGACTTTAGTTTTTTTTCAAAAGGGTAGATGGTGTGATGTAAATATCATGTATGGAATTTCTCATTTTTATTTTCTCCAGGTCTAACAAGCCAGGAATATATGTTGGTTTTCTTATTTCTACGCGTTTGGTTATAATTGAAATAATTTGTTCTGTGTCTTTGATCGAGTTACTTGAATTGATTTAAGCAGAAACCAATGTGTTGATAAATCTAAATTTATCATTTTAAGAAATGTAATTGAGGTGAATTATGATGTGCAAAAAGGGTAATGTTACTAATAGTTTCACTATTATAAGATTAAAAAACTGATATTGTACGGTGATAATCTTTTTATTAATTTACTTTTGTACTTGTATCTGAGTAATAACTTTTTCTTGTTATGTTAACCCCAAAAGATGTATTACTTGCTCTGTCTTATCCCCAACACTATTTTTACAGTAGAGTGCAGTTCAATTTATTTATTATATAAACAATTGAGCAAATTTTGTCGGAAAAAAAAAAAAAGATTACAAAGAAATTTAAGATTAAATTCCTATCAAGTCAACTTCAAACTGGAGGTTTATTATAGTTATGGATTTTACTTAATTATGTTATTTGATACTGTTTAATAAAGCTGATTTTTTCTTTTTAAGTAAAGAAGGTACGACGTTAAAACGGTCGTAAATGCAAAAAAATAAGTTGAACAGTGTTTAAAAAAAGAATTAAGTGTAATATATAAAAAAATAAGATTTAATTATGTTTGATGCGCTATTTAATTGAGCAATTTTGAGATTTCACAGGTCTGATATAATTATCAGAGTAAGACATCTATTTCTTTACACGTATGATGAATTAGGCGTGTGAAAATAATTGATTTAGAAAAAGACCTTAGTTTGGCTTATTCTGGACAATGGTTTTGATCTTTAAATCTTTTAGCACATAAAAATAATTTATGGTCTACATAAATTGTTCAGGGTTGAGGATTTTCCTTGCTCAATAAGAAACATGGAATTATTATTATTATTATTATTCTGAGCATTTCATGGATAAAAAATAAGCAAATTTCCTCTTATGAATTAAAGCATCCTTAGTAGCAATGCAATGGAATTGTTTCATATTGTAACTTTGATCAATTGAAAGTTCTATGGTTTGTTATGATTCATCTCTAAATTCTAGCTAATGAGTTATTTGAAATGTAGCAGGGAGAAGAAGATGAGTCACAGTCGCTTGGAACTTGGTCATGAGTCTCCTCGGAAAGCATCCAGACTCTCTTTTTTCCCCGAAAGACTTGGTGATATGGTTACTCTCTTAATAAGGTTTGGCATAATTGTGTGCCTTGTTGCATCCATAGCACTTGCTCTCCACTCAACATTTGCTAAACCAGACCGATGGTTCCCTTTACCGGAGCATGTACGTACTGTCCAGAATAATACTTCTGTCATTGACAGTGGACCAACAAACATCTCACATATTCTATTTGGCATTGGTGGGTCATCTAACACTTGGCATCTCCGTAGCAACTTCAGTAAACTGTGGTGGAATCCAAACACCACAAGAGGTTTTGTTTGGCTTGACAAAGAGCCTGAGATTTTGAATGCTGACATGTTAGTGCCATATCAAATCTCACAGGACTGGAGGCGGTTCAAGTATGTGCACTCAGCATCTGCAGTTCGGATTGCTCGGATAGTTTATGATAGCTTTAAGCTTGATTTACCAAATGTTAGGTGGTTTGTAATGGGAGATGATGATACTGTGTTCTTTACTGAGAACTTAGTTACTGTGTTGGGAAAATATGATCACAATCAAATGTATTATATTGGTGGGAGTTCTGAGAGTGTTGAGCAAGATGTGATGCATTCTTATGACATGGCATTTGGTGGTGGTGGATTTGCAATCAGTTATGCATTAGCAGCTCAACTAGCCAAAATGATGGATGGTTGTCTAAGTAGATACTTCTATTTTTATGGTTCTGATCAAAGGGTTTGGGCCTGTGTCAATGAAATTGGGGTGCCTCTTACCAGAGAAGGTGGATTCCACCAGGTATATTCTTTTTCCAGTTGTTACATTTGTGTACTTTTTGATACAAACTATACACTGAAATACATAGTTGGTCAATCTCCGTTTTCTACCTTCCTGCTTGACATCTACGTACTAAAAACTTTGCAAGTTTAGCAATAGGATAAATAGAGGACATGCACCCAGTGTAAAGGGATTTTAAATTGCAGACCAATCAGAAATTATCATGTAAAGTCATTTTTAGCAAGATCTGTGATTAATTGACAATATAAAAATCCTTATCATTATACTCAGCAATATTAGCCTAGATGCAATGCTAATCTTTTGATTGTTATAACGAATGAAAAAAGAATCACATTTCATGTTTCATATGTCGTTAATTCAGGTAGGATGCAAAATCTTTGAACTTGGCCATAAACAATAATTTTTGTTTATTATTGTCATTTTTCTTTCAGCTTGACATAAGAGGGAATCCATATGGTCTTCTAGCTACTCACCCCTTGGTACCACTTGTATCACTCCATCACCTTGACCAATTGAACTCCTTGTTTCCCAACGAGACTCAAATTCACTCAATGGAAAAGCTCATCAGTGCATACGACATTGACCCCGCTCGGATAGTGCAGCAAAGTTTTTGCTATGATCGTAAGCGTAGATGGTCAATATCTATCTCCTGGGGTTACACTATACAAATATATCCATCATTGTTGATAGCAGCAGACTTGCAGATGCCATTGCGCACATTTAAGACTTGGCGAAGTTGGAAGGATGGTCCCTTCACATTCAATACTCGACAGATGAGCTCTGACCCCTGCCAGAAGCCAGCTGAGTTTTTCCTGGACGAGGTTACAAAGGTGGGAAAAAGTGGAAGTATCACTATCTACAAGAGGCATGAAGGCAAGGAAGAGAAGTGCATGAGAGAAGACATTAATAATGTGGAAGTGGAAAGAATTAGTGTTTCTGCCTTGAAGCTAGACCCAGAATATTGGAAGAATGTACCTCTCTTACTCTTTCTCATCTTTGGATTTAGAGCTTCTCAGCTTGTCATGATAATAATTTGTTTGAATAGAATTGAATTCCATATATATTTGGAGTTAAAAATGGCTGTTAAATTGATCATTTGATTTTGCTGTACTTAACCAGGTACAGCGCAGGCATTGCTGCCAATTATTAGATGGTGGAAGCATAAAGAATGGCAGTATGCATATCAGGATTAGGAAGTGCAGACCTCAAGAAACAATTACTATTTAGGAATCAGATATTTTATTTGGTCGGCATAGTTAGTAGATTACTATAGTGAGTCTTATAGGTGTGGCCTCTTAACATTTCCACGCTTGTACATATATAGTTGTCAAAATATTCATATAGTCTGAACTTTACATAAATAAATGTATCAGGAAATTTTCCACTTGTTTGTATGGCCTCAAATATCTAGATATTATAGAAATATGTATGGTTTTTCTCTCCATTTTTCATATTCTGGCTTCTCTTTCAATCATGCAAGCACATGTTTCTTGTGGACTACAGGAAGACCTTCCCTCATTAAGCCTCTTCATTTGATGTGAATGTCAATCACACTAGAAATTGCCACCACCTCACCAGCAATTGTAAAGATGATTACTCCATTTATTTTGATGAGATTCAAGTTTCAATTTTACTTTTCTGAGCCTTTATGTGCAGGTTCTGAGAACTGAACTGCAGATTTGGCAAATCACTGAATATTGTTGTGCAGAGAATAAGACTATGGCACCTAGTCCTGGATAAAACTAGACCAATTTCCTCTGTGCTCTATTAAGAACTTAATATTGTTCAATGGTGGAATGGTTGTCAGTAATAGATTCTCTATTTTTCTCTAACTACATCATGGATTTTATGGGACAGGTTCAGGATAAGTAAACACCAATGAATGTCGTTTTGCTTGCTAGAAGAACGGTTTCAAGAGGGAGAAGATATGGTAAGATGTTGTGTATCCTCTTCTTTAATGACATGCATAAATTTGGTGACCAAATAAATTTTCTTTTTTCTGAATTGTTGTATTTCTTTCTCCACTCAATTGTGCAGTCTAAATGTTTGATTTCATACGCTGGATATTCAAGAACAATTTTTATAAAATAAAAAATGTATTCAGGAGCTACCTAGTTATGTAAAATACTTGTTTTGTTTTGCAATTTTTTCTACTCCAACTGTAGCACGGATGATAGTTAGAAACTGCAAAAAAATACTTTGGAATGCACGTGGAAACTACAAATTTCTTTAAGTGCCGAAAACTGTAAAATTGACAGCTAAAAATTACAATATTTTTGTTGTTCTGTGTCTACCTCTGCATCATGGATCCGTATGATCACAATGATTTTTTATTTATTAAAAAAATTATGTACTATTGTAGGAGGTCGAGTGTTTTGCAGTTTGGAGGATCAAATTTTCCTTTGCCATTCGTCAATTATTTGAGCTTGGTTTATTAAATGTTCGGTTCAGTTAATTTATTTAACTAAGCAAATAAATTTAAGCTTAAAATAAGGTTTTAATATTTAAGTTAAAGTTATGTTATGTTAGCTTAAGATTAGTAGTTTTTGAGTAATCAGTGTATTTATGTATTGCCTATAAAGAATGGTAATTTATTTCCTGATTTACTTGAATATTCTAATTTATTACTTGATTTACCACTTATCTAACTCACTAACTCTATAATTTAAGAGTTATATTTTAAATTAATGTCATCAACCTTTAAAAAAGTCATCATCTATATATCGAAAATTTCATCTTACTCTTCAAGTTATATTTTATAACCGTTACATTAACTTAATTTTTTTACTAGAAACATGTTTACTAAAATGATATATTAAGAAAAATAATTCAATGAGTAATTAAGTCATAACCAAGTTAAATGAATTCAGTATAAGCAATTTGTAAATTTAACTCATTAAATTAATGAATTAAACTTGAACACTTTTTTCAAGCCAGAACTTTCAATATTTGATTTGCCTAGAGTCATTTACACTCTTACTCTTGGCTGTCATAACGTATGTTTGGAATGCTTGATTGTTTTAAGAGGTAGGACTCGTAAGCAGCACCATGAATAACTTCCCTACATGACACAATCTCAAATGAGTGTTAATAGAAAAGAGTAGATTTATTTTTCCCACGGCACATGTAACATTTGAACTTTCCGTAAAAACTATGGGAGTGGTCAATTAGTAAGCATCCATGAGTTGAGGTCGAAGCACAACACTTAAGTCATGCATTCGCTACCATTCCGAACTATTTCGAACAGTTTAACTTACGAAATCACTCAAGCATAATATATATATAAATTATATCTGGGTGTGTGTGTAATTCTGTTAAGAATAGTAATTGGTCCATTGTTTAACATCCAATTACACGGGAACTAGGAAGGAAAGATGCTAGTGCACAAATTTTAGCAGGGTGCAAATCTCAAATCTGTGTGCATGCCTAAAGTCAAGGACCAATATTTGGCTCAGGAGAGAAAAAGGTAAATAAATACCAGGATGTGAACTAAATACAACAAAGGCACAAACCCAACATTAATATTTCTACGCATAAACGATTCAAGGTTTATCACACAGACACTCAGCCTGCAAAATCAGAATTATCTGTCGTCATACCCATTATACGCATGCTGCAGTAATAGAAAATGGAGGTTCTGTATAAAAATTTAGAGGAAATTTAGGCTTACTATCCCTGCCGCAGTTCCATGGGTAGAAAGGGAAGCCGTACAGTACCCCGCTGAAAGGTAGAAATCTATCTCAAGCTACAATATATTTCATCTAAATTACAGGAACAAGAAGCTTCTATGGGGAATGAGAGAGGGCAAATGGCAACTGACTCGTGACAGATTTAACTAGATCAACTTGCACGTCCTTGCCTGAGAACTATACTTCCCCTCGTGTAATACTTCTGCATCTATCAGTGGCAAAACAAAATTAGGATGCGTATGTGATCCACAAACTCTGCACAATCAGTATTTTGATGTCAGGGAACATGTGTATAATTATAAACAGAAAAACCGATTCAGGTAGCAGCAACATAGAAACCATAATTAACCAACAATGCCAGCATCTTCACGTGTTTCACTTGAAGGAACAGAACCCTTATCATCAGGCACCAAACCTCCTATTGATTCACCCTGTTTGTGCTGCAAATGCTCAGAATCCTGCTCAGGGAATACCTCAATTTGTAATGACGGTGAAATGTTATTCACGTGTAGCCATGTTAGTTCCCACAGACTATCACCACCCAAGGCACTCCTCTGCGCCAATATTCCCCTCATCTTCATAACAAGCAAGGAGTTTTTAAGCAGCTCAGGCACTGTCTCTTGAAGCTTCTCACTTCTTTTCCCCCTAACCTTCACCTTCATATATTTTTCCATTCTGCTCAGTACACCCAACCATAGCTTACAGAAGGTTGTCAATTGTGATAATTCTGGCAGTAATTGAAGAAAAACTTTGGACAAGAGCTTCATGGCTAATATAAGTGTGCCTTCCATGTTGCGGTAGTCCTTTTGGGAGTGTCCCTGTGCAATCTCAAGCAGGTCATCAAGCACAGTGAAGATCACAAGATCAAAACATTGTAACCACAAGCTATATGGCAGATAAATACCATCAGCCCCAGTCAAGCACTTCTGCAGAGATAATAAGGCATGATTTCTAACCTCCTCTCTCTGGTCTAAACATACCTTCCTTAGACCTTGTACTAGTCTCAACCACATCTCTCCAATATCCTGAGATAACTTGGACACTTGTTCCTCCTCCATTGCTTCCTTAGCCTCACTAGTCCACCGGGCCAAGCAATTGACAGACCCTGCCATGAGATCTAGTGCCCGCACAGATCGCTCTGCTTGTCCAACACGAGACTCAGCAAACTGCCTGGCAGTATCTACACAGAGAACATAATTAGCTGGAAGCAAGTGGGCACCATCAGACATTATGAACAATAATGCATCAAACCCTGCTTCAGATGCTTCTATGTGTCTAGCTGTGATGGAAAGAAGTGATGTAATTGTACGCCATCCTAACTGAGATCTTATATGAGAAGCATTTGCCTTCACAAGGCGACTGACTTCTTGAGTAATCTGCTCACAGTATGCATCTGCAACCCGGGCATCAAGCTTCAAGACAAGTTGCAATGATCTCAGAAGTTCATCAGCAATGTTCTCCTTGTAGGGAAGCAGCCGCTGGCAAATCCGTAATAGTCCAAAAACAGCCTTCTCTACCAGGGCACAGGGCATTACAGTTGTCTGAACAATATTGGATATGTGTTCGTACACACCCTGCCAAAGAATCCCAATTCTATCCCTGTTATTCAAAGTGATTGCAATCAGCAACTCAAGGCAGAAAACTGCTGTATCTTCATCCTCAGGTGTGCTGTTCCCTTTTTGAGGTCGCCCTGCGGCCCAAACAAGTGCTTTTGCTAGCTGCAATAAAGATTCAGCTTGCAGAAACTTACTCTCAGTGAATATGCTGTCAATATGACATTTCTGTATGGTTTGTAGGGTGCGCTGATGAGCAGCAAGTTGTTGTTCAGTAGGTTGTGATCTTGGTTCCTCAGTATCAAGTGATAAGAGTTGACTAAACCTACCCATTAATCCTGAGGATCTCCTCGGAGTGCCAATAGATTGCATATGAGCTGAGGATAAAGAATTCATAATAGGTTTTCCATGCACAGTTTCAGCAGAAAGCTCTGACTCATCAGCTGCGTCACTGGCAACACGGGCAGGAAGAAGACCAAGCTTGTGCAGTCTTAAGATGCAATCAAGAATATTTCTCCAACCTGTGCGGATGTAATCACCATACCTGTTTGCTATAGTGAAAACTGTCACAGTTGCCATTCTAGCTTTCATGTCATCTCCAAAGGCTAGGACTGGTTCCTCAACTGATGATGGGTTTAAAAGTGTAGTGAACTTACAAAGAGACACTACCAGGTCATCAAGAACATCTTCAAGATGATGGCAAGCTGAAATTTTAGCAATAGCCAAGAATCCATCCATACATGTTTGGTATACCTCTTCCTGTTCAGCATGATCAAATACCACAGAGATGGCAGCAATTGTTGGGCCTGACATTATGGCAAACATATCATGATCAAGGTAGGCCTTAGAATCAGATACAATAAATGGAGCAGTTTTTTTGGACTTATGCATTAGATCAATCCATCGACTTGGTGTCATTTCAGGAAAACCAACACCTTGTTCAGGGGTTGTACGGATTTCATTCTTACAAATTGAATGGTAAATCTCTGACAGCATTTCTCGAGGCAGATCATTGCCACCATTTATATGCCTATTATTCCGGATAAAATCCTCTTCTGTCATCTTCTTTTTAACTTGAACATTGTGTTGATCTGTATTAAGCATTATCATTGAGTATGATAACACAAGAGCAGCATCCTTGTTAGCTAGGATATGTGGTGATTGTTCATAATATCTCTCAGAGAAAGCTTCAAGCACCCTATGTATCTTTTGTGATTCTCCAGGAAGTCTGAATGTCTCCAAGAATAGACGCAGAGCAGTGTCTAAGTTCATGTCTTGGAAATCAAATGTTCCAGCAAATTCATGAAGAACCTGAACACAGAATTCATCATGATTTCCTAGGAAATCACCAACAAGATTCTTATCCAACCCAGCAGTGTATCTGAAAAAGCAGGCAACACTTTGGGGATCAAGTTTGTCAGGCAAAAGATGTGTTCCTTGGAGAAATTCCAGACCTTTCTTAGGATCACGATTAAAGTGGTCAGCACCAATCATCAATCTTCTCTTTATGTACTTTCTTCGGCGGACAAAAGGAACCCAATGATTTGGATCGTTATAATTCTCACATTTAACCATCCAGAATGGAGTATACTCTTCAAGATTCACTGGAGAATATTCTGAGCTTACAGATCCATTGGCTATCCTTTCGGCCATTCCCTGTATAACAGCAATAAGACCATCCAAAGCAAGAATATGCATGGCAGACAATGGACAATTCACAGGAAATGCACTTTTGGACAACAAATTAGCAAGGTCTTCAAAAACATTACTGCAAGTTATGTCACAGTCAAAGTTAGCATACATATCTACCATAAATGTCTTTTGCCTGCAAAAGTCAACAAGGGCCTCCATGGCTACCTCTTGCTGCTGGTATGAAGCTCCATATCTGCTTTGTGCAAGTCTTAAAATGACACAAGAAAAAAATGCTTCTAGCTGCAATTTGAGCTCAGTACGAAGATGATGATACAGATTGAGAACAATACTACAAACCATCGAAAGTATAAGGGGACTCATTGACAAACCAAATTGCATTAGATTATGAAACAATTCATCCTGAATTAAGCTCAGCAACCTTGGGTGACGACAAATAGAAGGTCCTCCAAGTTCTATTGCTGAATTAATTAAAGTTAAGGCAAAGAGAGGCACATCTTCATCAAATGCTAGTGTGTTTGATCTAGGACCCATTCCCGTATGCTCGACAACATTCAGCAAAGAACACAAAAAGTGAAATATTTCCACCATGCAAGGAACACCATATGGTTCAGTCATGAGATGCATGTCATATGGTACACCTTCCTTGCAACTAATAGTTATTGCTGTGTTTTCATCCATCACAGTTGCTTTCACAACACTAGAAGGATTGGGAGCAGAGTTTGTGGATAATGACTGATTATCATATTCAGAACTCATGCTTCCATTCTCCAATTGCCTACTTCCAAATGCATACTCATTATCTAGGCCTGCAGTCTGCAAGAATAATGAACAAATACGAAAATTCAAATAGATGTTATAACTATCAAATTCTTGATCACCAAACTGTTAACTTTAGGCAATAAATAATAAGAAAATATCACCCTCTCCCCTGCGCCAATTCCCCTTTGTATGAATTTTTTCCCCCGAAGCTAAGACAATAATCATGGGGAAAAATATAGCCTTTAAAAGTAGGTAGCAGGATTCTCATACCTCCTGTTTCAAGTTAGTGCTCCCATTAACCAGAGCATGATCTGTGTTGCCAACATCTTGAAGGTGAGAGAAAATACACCTTACAAGTTCATGCATTGTGTATCGTGCTATCTGCTGCAACAACTCACCTTTACTTCCTGCTTGATGAACAATCCGGAAACAAGTATTCACTATGGTGCAAACATGTTGGTTACTCAACATTATAGATGCTTTACTTTTCATACAAGCTAGGAGAACTTGTAGTATCTTCATCAAAACAACTTCTTCTGAAGAAGGATCAGTGACCTCAAATCTGCAGCTGGTGACAGCATCAACCACCAAGTGCATGGCATCCTCAACATTGACAGTATTTTGATCAATCACATCAAGAGTCAAGATCTTGTAAACAGATGACAAAGCAACACCAGTAATTGGGGCACCGGTTTCATCAGACCTAATTACATCTAAAAATGGCTGTAGATACAAGGCAGGATTGATAGCTTGCCACTGATGTTGGTGCCATGAAAAAATTTGTCTTCTCACTGTCTTGAAAGACTGAATGAGAGAGTGTTCCAGCTGATCATCGCCTGACATATAACGGCCTCCCCATCTGACATTTCTCCTCATCACTGCCAAAACAGCACCGATTTCTGAATTGATCATGCATGCCAAAGTTGTTTTGTTAGGGTAGGCAGCATCACATTCCTCGGGTTCTTCCTCCTCTATTGCATTGATACCAGCTTGCAGCTTCAGACGTCCCATTTTTGTAATACTCTTCGTAGGTCACAGGAAGGATCTGATAGATGTTCAACGAGGGTTTTCTATTAGGTACAGAAAAACTGAAATATAACCAATGAGGGCTTCCACAAACCAAATAATTAAAAGGAGTTGTGTTATAGTACACTGACTAGTATGGTACCCACGATTAGTTGTCAAGTAATTACTGAGTAAGGACCTGTTTAAATAAACTTTAAATAAACATTTATGAGACAAGAAAATAATTTAAATTGAAGAAGTTTCTTCTACAAGCTCAGTTTATTATGAACAAGCCAATATGCAAAAAAATCTAATATTAACTTCTACAACAGTTGATTTTAACCAATGCATAAGCTAATTTTAGCTTATGAGAAAAACTTATTTTATTTTATTTTTTCTCATTTTCTTCTATAGGTGTTAATAGAGAATTTTATCCAAGCAAGACCTGAGTCTTCTATGAAATACAATGAGACTACATAAATAACAAGTCCAGATTTCCGCAAACCAAATAATCAAGAATAACAAGTGCAGATTTATATACCAAATTATTTTTCCTTCTATTCTTCCTACTTCCTAAACAAAGTATACTGCTTCTCCACGCTTTATACTTTCTCCATAGAGTATTAGGAGAAATAATAAGATATTTCTGTAGCAGCATACAACATTATTCTTATAGGTAGCAGAGTAATCCCTAACTTCAATGAAGCACGAAATACAAACACAAGAAGCACAAACTGAGAACGCTTCAGATTCAATTCAGCACCACGGCATGTAAATGCCGAAGACACAAGGTAACCCTATCCCATGTAATGTAAGTATAAAACATTAGTATACACACACAAATCCTAATTCCTAAGTATGCAATTGTGCAAGAGTTCAACTACTATAAATGCACGTGCAGAAGAGGAAGATCTGATGGATCCACTGTTTTCATTCAAGCAATTTGAGTTAAAATTCAAAGTAACTGAAAGAATGGCGAAAACTCTTCCACTACGGAGAGAAAAGCATTGCAACATCCAGCGAAAGCAAAAATCAAACTCACTCGTTGCTCTCTGCGAATCGGAAAGTTGCGTGGCGCTGCTTAATCGACGATTCAACGGAAAAGTTGACGGAACTCGGTACTGCTACTGATCCTCATCGGAATCTTCAGTCTTCTATTCTTTACTGTGTCTCTCTGTAAACTAACGTGAAAAAGAAAACAAAAGGAAATGACTCTCGAAAACTAGGCAAATTTTATTTATTTATTAATTATTATCGTGAAGCAATAATAACTAAAGATTAAGTATTATTTTTATAATCATATTATTATTAATATCCATTAACTTTCTTTCTAATGATTGGTTTTTATCAGTTTTACTTGAAACTGGTAAATATTGTTTATAAATTTTATACTGAAAATATAATAATTTAAATTTGTGGACAGTCATAGCAATTATCTTCCACAAAATTTCGACCCTCGATATACGCGGAAAATGGACACATTTTTTTAAAAAACATTTGTCAATATTTTACTATTTTATGTTTGGAAAGTGAATAATTAACATTACGAAAAGTAAAAATTGCAGGATAAATTTTATTTACTTCCTAGAAAAAATTAAATAAATTAGAGTAATACTTCTCTCTGTTTCTCTCTACGTTATTTTCACCTCATGTATACAACTGCTGATAAATTATAAGGATATATGTTAACAAATAAATAAATAAAATTATAATTAAAAGGAAAAATTTAGAACAATATTGTATAGGTTGGAAGGAATAAATCTTAACTAAGATTTTGATATACTTAAAAGTATATTAGTGTATTTTGTCAAAAAAATGTCAAAGACCATTTGTTAAATATATATAAAAAAAGAAAAATTTCTTATTTTAAGAAAAAAAATATTTTTATTTTTTTTAATTTAATAATTAAGATGAATTAAGAAATTAAATTATATAATCATTAAAAATTAAATAATAAAAATTAAGAATAAATTTTTATTTTTTATTCTAGAATAATTAAATATCTCTTTATATAAATCAATTTTAAATCATATTGTAAATATATCAGTAATATTATAAAATAGAAAATGTTATAAAGTATGTAGAAATATTATGCTATGACAGTTATTTCTAACTAAAAAGGTTTATAAATTATAATACTATTAATTAGATATACTAATCTTTTTCAATATTATTGATAATTTTAAAATAATAAAATGAAAACTTTCTGATAATGAGGCCTATTGGTAAATATTTTCATGATTATTTAAATTAATTAAGCTTGTAAAAAATTCCAGAGTTTCATTTTTTAGTAAACCGGATTGTATAAAGCTTTTTTATGATAATAAATTGGTTGACTTTTTAATAATAATAATAATAATAATAATAAATTTAGAAGTAAAGAAATGATAAAAAAAATACTTTTATATGTCTATAATTTTTTTCCTATTAAAAATATTAAATGATACAATAATAATTACTAAATTAATATTAAATGAAATATTGTCAGAATAAATAAAAATAGTATTTTTAAAATGATTAAAAAAATATTGAAAAGTAATATGATTTTTTAATGAATGTAAATATAATTGAGATAATATTGCAGAACCAAAATAATGAAATAAAAATATGATTAATGTATAAATTAAATCATAAAATTCAATATTGTTAAACAATTATTAAATGGGTAAAAACATGTATTTCTTGGTTCTTAAAAAAAAGCACAATTTTCGAAGTGATATCAATGGTTGAAATTGAGTTTGGCACAAAAAGGGAACACATTGGTCATCTTAATATGTGTATATATATATTTATGATCAACAAAAAAATGTTGTATACATCATTAACATACAGAGGAAATACATGTCCCACCCAATACAAAAAGAGATAACAATTTTGAGTTCTGTACAACCTAAAAAGACAATGCTAATGTTTTATAATTTGAGTGTATCTATGTAGTATAACATATCTCCAACCAAAAGTCTCATCTGTATACAGTAACAAGAGTCCCTGGGGCAATTATGAGAAAGAGAGAATACCAAATAACAGGCAACTTCACTTCATGCTTAGCCTGACCAACTGCTCCAACCACATTAATAATGTCATATACTGCATAATCAGCTAGAACAGCCTCAACCTCAAGACACAAAAATGAAAATTTATCAAGGTTAAACTAAGATTGTGAGGGTGTTCATAGGGACACAGAAAAGCCGATTTGCATTGTTTAGAATTAATTGATCTCAACACCATCTTGGCCCTCTTTTTCATTTGAAGGAACAGAAATGTTTGCATCAGATGCCAAACTTCCAACTGCTTTAATCTGTTTGTGTTGTAGCTGCTCTGGATCTTGCTCAGGAAACACCTCAGACTGCAATGAGGGAGCAATATTCTTCATGTGTAGCCATGTCAGTTCCCACAAACTATTTTCTCCCAAGCCATTATTACTCTGCACTAGTATGCCCCCAGATTTCATAACAAGCAAAGTGTTCTTCAGAAGCTCTGGCACAAGCTCTTGAAGCTTCTCAGTTCTTCCTTTAATTTTCATCTTCACACATTTTTCCATATGGCTTAGCATACCCTCCCATAGTTTGCCGAAGGCCGCCAATTGTGATAGTTCTTGGAGTAACTTGAGGAAAACTTCAGACATAAGCTTCAAGGCAATAACAAGTGTTCCTTCTAAGTTTGGGAAGGCCTTTTGAGAATGCGTCTGTGCAATTTCAAGCAGGTCTTCGAGCACATTGAAGATCACTTGATCAAAACATGTCACCCACAAATCACATGGGAGATGAGTCCCAACAGCTCCTTGCAAGCACTTCTGCAAAGATAACAATGCATGGTTTCTAACCTCCTCTCTCTGGTCCAAACATACTTTCCTCAGTCCCTGCACTAGCCTAAACCACATTTCCCCAATATCCTGCAACATCTTTTTCACTTCCTCTTCTTTGACAGCTTTCTTAGCATTATTAGACCATTTTTCTAAACAGTTGACAGAACCAGCCATAAGATCTAGAGCAATTATAGATCGATCTACCAGTCCTACACGAGACTCGGCAAACTGTCTCGCAGCATCTACACAGAGGATGTAATTAGCTGGGAGCAAGTGAGCTCCATCAGACATAATGAACATCAGTGCATCAAATCCAGCCTCAGATGATTCCAGGTGTCTAGAAGTGATTGCGAGCAGTGCTGTAATAGTCCGCCATCCAGACTGAGATCTAATATGAGAAGCATTTGCTTTCACAAGGCAACCTACTTCCTGCGTAATCTGCTCATAGTATGCATCTGCAACTAGTGCGTCAAGCTTCAAGACAAGTTGCAAGGCCCTCAAAAGTTCATCAGTAATGTTCTCTTTATAGGGAAGTAAACGATGGCAAATTCTAAGAAGACCAAAAATTGCCTTTTCTACCAGAGCACAAGGCATCATAGTTGACTGAATAATATTGGATATGTGCTCATAAACACCCTTCCAAAGAAGTACAACTCTATCCCTGTTATTCAGAGTGATAGCCACCAATAACTCCAGGCAGAAAACTGAAGTGTCTTCATCCTCAGATATTCTGTTTCCTTTCGGATGTTGAGCTCCAGCATTAATGAGTGCTCGTTCAAGATTCAATAGAGATTCAGCTTGCAGAAATTTGCTCTCAGCGAATATGCTATCAATGTGACACTTTTGAATTGCTTGCTAGCTTGCTGATAAGCAACCAACTGTTCTTTTGTTGGTATTGACCGTATCTCTTCAGAGCCAAGTGATAAGAGTTGACTAAACCTGCTAATTAATCCTGAGGATCTCTTCCAAGTAATGTGTTGAAGATTAGATGATAATAAAGAATTTGAGTTAGACATTCCAAGTCCAATTTCTGTAGTTACCAGTGACTCGTCAGCTGCATCACTGGCCAAGCGAGTAGGAAGGAGGCCTAACTTGTAAAATATTAAGATGCAATCAAGAATATTCCTCCACCCTGTGCGGATGTAATCACCATACCTATTTGCAATTGTGAAAACTGTCTCAGTTGCTATCGTTACTTTTGTGTCATCTCCAAAGAGCAGGACAGATTCGTCAACTGATAATGGATCCAAAATGGTAATGAACTTACAGAGGCACACAACCAGATCATCAAGTACATTTTCAAGATGATAGTAGGCTGATATCTTAGCAACAACTAAGAATCCATCCATACATGTTTGATATACCTCTTTATTTTCAGCATTATCAAAAACCACCGAAATGGCAGCAATTGTTGGGCCTGACAACAACACAAACATATCATAATCTAAGTATGCTCTGGAATCCGATACAATGTATGGAGCAGTTTTATTTGACCTGTGCATCAGAGAAATCCACCGACTTGGGGTCATTTCTGGAAATCCAAAGCCAGGTTCAAGAGTGGTACGAATTTCATTCTTACAAATTGAATGGTAAATCCCTGACAGAAATTCTCGGGGCAGATCATTGCCACCATTTATATGCCTATTATTCCGGATAAAATCCTCCTCTGTCATCTTCTTTTTGACTTGCACATTATGATGATCTGTATTAAGCAATATAATTGAGTATGATAACACAAGAGCAGCATCCTTGTTAGCTAGGGTATCTGGTGATTGTTCATAATATCTCTCAGAAAAAGCTTCAAGCACCCTATGTATCTTCTGTGATTCTCCAGGAAGCCTGAAAGTCTCCAAAAATACACGTAGGGCTGTGTCTAAGGTCATATCGTGGAAATCAAATGTCCTAGCAAATTCATGAAGAACCTGAACATAGAATTCATCATGATTTCCAAGGAAATCACCAATGAGATTCTTATCCAACCCAGCTGTGTATCTTAAAAAGAAGGCAACACTTTGGGGATCAGGTTTGTTCGGTAAAAGATGTGTTCCTTGGAGAAACTCAAGACCTTTCTTAATATCCCGATTGAAATGATCAGCTCCAATCATTAATCTTCTCTTTATGTACTTTCTTCGGCAGACAAAAGGAACCCAATCATTTGGGTCACCAAAACTGTTACACTTTTCCATCCAGAATGGTGTATACTCCTCAAAATTCACAGGAGGTTGTTCTGAACTTAGAGATCCACTACCTATTCTTTCTGCAATTCCCTCCATTACAGCAATAAGACCATCTAAGGCAAGAATGTGTATGGAAGATAATGGATTGTTCACAGGAAATGCACTTTTGGACAACAAATTAGCAATATCTTCAAAGACATCACTGCAACTTATGTCACAGTCAAAGTTAGCATACATCTCCATCATGAATGTTTTTTGCCTGCAAAAGTCAACAAGTGCTTCCATCGCAACCTCTTGTTGCTGATATGAGGCCCCATATTTGCTTTGTGCAAGCCTCAAAATTACACAAGAAAAAAATGCTTCTAGCTGTAATTTGAGTTCTGGACGAAGATGTTGATACAAGTTGAGAACTATGCTACACACCATTGAAAGTACAAGAGGGCTCATTGATAAACCAAATTGCATAAGATTGAAGAATAATTCATCCTGAATTAAACTCAGCAGTCTTGGGTGATGGCGAAAGGATGGCCCTCCCAACTCTATGGCCGAATTAATCAAAGTTAATGCAAAAAGAGGCACATCTTCATCAAACGTCATTGTGTTTGGTCTAGGATTGAATCCCATATGCTCAGGGACATTCAGCAAAGAACACAAGAAGTGAAATATTTCCACCATACAAGGAACCCCATACGGTTCAGTCATGAGCTGTAATTCATGTGAATCAGTCTCATTGCCCCTGCTAGCAATAGCTGTGTTCTCATTTACTACATTTGCTGTCACAACAGTTGCAGTGCCGGAAATGATTGTTGATAATGATTGAGCATCATATTCTGAATTAAGCCTCCCATTTTCCAATTCTCTGCTTGCCAAAGCATGCTCATTGTTTAGTCCAGTGTTCTGCAAAAACACTATATATATATAAGTACTTAATTTCAAATTTAAGCAAGTCCTAAGTCTAAAAATCCAGTTTTGCACCAGTAAAATTGTTTATAGGCAGTAGAACAATTGAATATTACCCTTGAAAATATATAGATTTGATTTTGCCATTTGAAAGCTTAATAATATATACAAGACAATCTCTACCCCTAACTAGTAATAACATATATGCATCAAGCAAAGATTTCTCATTCTTTGTTGCACCCTCCCCCCCTCCCCATTTTATTTTACTAATAGATGTTATTACAAGCCTTTTTCTTTCTTTCTCAGTAAGTTCCAGATAATATACCTAGAAGATTTCTTAGTCATGTACTTGGCCTTCATTAGTCCCTTTTTAATTTTGCTGTCCTCCACCTGGAGAAAAAGCAAAAAGGGAGGTCTAAGAGCATCTCTAATGGAAGCAACTAATATGAGTTCCTTCATAGATTAAAAAATGTATGTGGTCCCTATTATACCACATCATTACTAAGCAACTTATACTCAATTTTGATTTAATGGAAGAAACTCTAAAAAATTTCAAACAACTCACATTGGAAAATGTAATTTATGGTCTTTACGCTTATTATTTTTTAAAAAATTATTTTTTATTCTCAAAAAAAAAATGCTTACATAAGAAATAAATCTTAACTTGAAGGAACCTACATAGATCAACTCCAATGGATGATTTCTTGAAAAAATGGTTTCTTCAACTTAAGAAATCTGGAAGATCTTGTTGTAGGAAATGCTCTAAGTTCACTATTTCATTTTGAGCTGTACTTCAGACTTATAAGCCAGCTGGCCAAACACTGGTATGGCCTTCAACACTCCAAGATAGGCTTCATACAAAATTATTCCCAATAATTTGATGGAAATTGAAATTTTCACATAAATAATATACAGTAACATATGAAGAGAGTTAAGGATATTTTCCTTTTAAACTATTTCACATTTGTAGACTGAGAAAAACTTATAATAGAAAAGCCAAATTTTTTGTGCAAATAAGAATTTTACCCTGCCAAGAGAAGAATTTTATTTTCAATTTTTGTTTTTCATAGCAACTTGCAAAATAATCACATCAAGAAGTGTGAAATGCTCACCAAAAAGGTCAAAGGAAACACAAATCTTATACCTCTTGTTTTAAGGTGGCGCTCCCATTTAAGAATCCACACTCTGTGTTGTCAATATTCTGGAGGTGAGAAAATATAGACCTAACCAGTTCATGCATTGTATATCGTGCTATTCGTTGCAACAGCTCACCTTTGCTTCCTGCTTGATGAACTATTCGGAAACAAGTATTCACTATGGTGCAAATGTGTTGGTTACTCAGCATTACAGATGCTTTACCTTTCGCACAAGCTAAAAGAACTTGTAAAATCTTCATTAGTACTACTTCTTCCGATCCAGGATCAGTCACTTCAAATCTGCAACTAGTGACAGAATCAACCACGAAGTGCATGGCATCCCCAACATTGGCAGTGTGTTGATCAATAACATCTAGAGTTAAGATTTTGTAAACAGATGACAAGGCAACACCAGTAATTGGCGCACTAGTTTCATCTGATCGTATCACATCCAAAAAGGGCTGGAGATACAAGGAAGGGTTAATGGCATGCCATTGATTCTGCCATGAGAAAATTTGTCTCCTTAACGTTTTTAATGACTGAACAAGAAAGTGCTCTGATTGGTCGTCATCTGACATGTAATGAACTCCCCATCTGACATTTCTTCGCATAACCGCCAACACAGCACTAATTTCAGCATTTATCATGCATGCTATAGCAGTTTTGTTTGGATATCCAGCCCCACGTTGCTCATATTGATCCTTTTTCGCATTAAGACCAGTTTGCATTTGCATCTTTAGGTCTCCCATTTTGAAAAAAACGATCAGGTTCACATTTATTAAAAGAATGCTGAGAATGAGATGAACAAAAGCCCTGAGAAAAACAATGTAGAAAGAGACTCAATACAGTGGTAAGGATTCCCACCTTAATGATTCCAATCAAACATCAATATTCTGTAACACAAATAATCCAAATTCAAAACAGATGTGCAAAGTACATACATACTTACGAAACACAACCCAAGCACCCTGTAAATCTACTAGCAGATTTGTCAAGGACAAACATGCATAGTAAATATACTAGCAGACCATACAAACCATAAATACACATGAAGTCTACACCCACTTATATCCTATGTAATTTCAACACCCCAGTGTGATTCAACCCAACAAATTTATGTAAAAAGTAAATATGATGCCTAACTTAATCTCTAACTCCATGCACATATCACGAAGAAAATGACTCACACTGAATTCAAAGCAAACTAAACAACGTATTCAAGCCTTTCAGCAGCAAAAAATGTTTGATCTGCAACGCAGAGTAGTAGCCGAGATTAACATTATATCGCAATTGAAAATTTATAACCAAATAAAAATCCAGCAATTTGGTTACTAAGTTTTCATACTTATAAATTAAATAAGGAAATAAGTTGCACAGGCACACTCACTCATTGAATCAGGTAGATTAGAGATTAATGAATGTCGATTTTGGTTCCTCTCACTGAAAGTCGATATTTCATTCGTGAGCTGAAACTTCAAAGGCGTTTTTCTCTCTGAAAAAACATAGAAATATCATATTAGTGGCGCAAAAGTTACACATTCAAATAAACAAGTATAATTCAAAACAAAATTAAACCAGTTGAGAATGTAGATCAATCTAGACGGAACCACAATGCAACTTTAAACTGATAACACGAAATTGCTAAAACATTAGATCTACCATGAAATCTGACCCTTCCTATTGAACCCATTTCATAGACAATTTTATTGGCATGCTATGAATGATCAAATCAATGACACATTCTGAATTAAACTAAAATTCTACAAAGGGGTTCTTAAATCTACGTTGAAGTTTAAATCACACAAAAGCATCCCAAAGAAATGTTGAGAAATAAAATTGAAGAGAGGGAAGAAAATGAAAACTTACAGGGGTAGCGTGTAAAGGGCATGAATCAGAGCTAACGAGGATGCATTGTGTGAAGCATAGAATTGGAAAACATGGATTGTGTTGTGTCACACTTCCTTCGAGGAGATCCCCCTCGTTGCTGTTGGAGCCGTCGCTATTTGTTTGTTTAAAAACTAAAAAATAAAATAAATACTGTTATTTGAATTTGTTTGTGTATCCTTCCATTAACACCTACAACAATCTTTCTATTTGATATTTCTTAATCACTATGTTTTCTTCATTTCATGCTTCATACATACGAGAGACCCACCCATTACGTGATTAAATTTGATTATAAATTACAAGTGAGATTATTAAATAAATAATAAGATTCATAAAACTTTGCGATTTCTTTTATTTAACTCTGAATAACAATATCTTATTAAATATTATTAAATATTTTTATATCTAATTCTAAATTAGACATAATCTCTATGAGATGAATTATGAATACTTCAGAGTGAATTGAAAAAACATGATCCCTCTACTTGTACATGGAATGGAAACAATTGTAAAATTGTTCTCACATTATTGTTCTTGTTGGTTTGTTGTGTCTAGTTTGTCCAATATTCGTAGTTTTATCATTTGTTGTCTGGTGATTTGGTATTCTTATGCTACCTCCTAGGTGATTATTGATCTGGTGAATCGTGAAGCACTTATATATATAACTAAATATGAGAAAAATATTTATAACTAAAATATGTACTTAACACTAGTGTCCAAAAGTCAAGACCAACCTACATTGCACATATGTTGCCGTGTCTTACGCATAATGATGCATGCTTATTGTAATCAAAATCATAATTTGGCAATGTTTTTGTCGAGAGAAATTGAAGTCGATTTGTTCAAAATATGCACCAAAAACTTGTCAATGTGATGACAAGTAATATTATTGTTATTATTTTAATTATAGATTGTTATTTATTTTGCTATGATTATAAGAATAAAAAAAATTAGATATGTTAGGCACCTATTTTTTATAACATATTTTTCCTGGAAAAATATATTTTGTTATTTCACATGTTATTTTAATGTTTATTTGAAAATATTAATAATAAATAAGAACTGATACATATTTAATGTGTCTTCAAAAATTATTTCAAAATTTCAGATAAAAAATTATTACATCTTTAATTTAATATCATCTAATATTATTATGATTAGTTGTTAAACTTTTAATTTATTTTTTACTTTTATATCATCATAAATATAAATTTCCTGCATTATATGAGTTAATTATTCAATTACAAATAATATAACATTTTTACTTACACCAGAAAACAAACTATACACAATATTTTTTATTTTATTTTTATCTATATTGATAATTATAAATATAAATTTTGTGATTTTTATCTTATAATATAATTAAGGTTAATAGAAAATTTTTACCAAAAATTTATATAAATTTTTTTACAAATAAAAAATTTCTCATAAATAAATTTATGAAAAATTTATAATAAATTTTTTCAAATATAAAATTTTTTTATAAAATAAAAATTAAAAATATTTAATAGATAATTAATTTAAAAAAAAATTAAAAAATATTTCATAAAGCAATCTTTAAGTTGTATTATCATAGAAATATTTTGCCCTAATAAACAGTCTTGCAAACGGAGATAAACTATCAAGTTTATTTCCACATACGATTAAGGAAAAGAAAACCATATAAGACCTAATCCTATTTTTATAATAAATAAATAATTATGCAATATAATAATAATCATAACTACAAATAAAATTTAAATCTCTATTCAAATGGATAATAAATAAACAATATAAATAAATTAAAAATAAATACCTATATATTATAACAATAATAAAGAAAATTAGAGCTCTTATATTTAAATATTTGACTATAAATATCTAATTAAACATAAATCCAACATGTCATAAATTTGGACAAAGGGTTGATTACATAAAACCACTGAACACATTCTCTCAATAGTTTAACTCATTTGCAACACAGTCTAATAGTAAATTTGTGAAATTGCAAATTGATCCTATTGCAGAGTAGTTATCACATAAATAAATATCATTTATCAGTAAAGAACTTAATGATAGAAAAGTTTTTGTTCTTGTTTTTCTGAGGAAAAAGCTCAACATTTGGTTTTACATCAAAGACCAAATTACAATAATAATATTGGGCTAAAAATTTGATTTATTATTAAAAAGTTTATTTACTATTTTAATTTTCAAAATTAATATAATATGATATAATACTGTTACTCTATTAATATCAGTAGATCTAATTTGCAAATAACGATAATTTTGAATTGCCACTATTTAAATTTAAAAATTATCACAATTATACTGTATACAATTTATTTAAAATGATAAAATAATAAAAATGATTTATAATTTTGTTTAGTTTTTCATGTGATAAATTTAAAAACTTATATATGTATTTTTTATGATTATTAAGTAATTCTTTTACTGCATGAATATTAATTCATTTAAAATATTAAATATTTTCTTATGCTATTATATGATAAATAAGAAATAGTTGGATACAACATTCAGGTACAAGTCCACGTGCAACTTGTCGAATGATCAATCACTTTGTTAGTCAAGTTCCGTCCACAAATAATGAATGTTATTATAATTTTAATTTTTAATTTCGGTTATATATTTTCTTCTATACTTAAATTATGTTTTGATTTTTTTTTCCTTTAATTTTCGTTGAAATGCATTTTTTTTACCCTCTAATATTATTTAAAAAAAAATCCAAAAACAGATAGATTTAACAAAATAATAATTATGAATAAATCATTTTTTAAAATATGATTTATAAGAAACAATTTATAAAAATCAATTTTAACGATGAAATAGGTTTAAAATGTGACTTTGTTTGTTTTATTTTTTAAATAATATTACAACACAATTAAGAAATATAAGAACAATTTTTATTCAGATTAAATTTTTTAATTGAAAAGGTGTTTTAAAATAGGATTTTTTTTTTTAATTTGAAATTTAAAAATAATTTTTTCTTTATCTAATATGTAAATTTAAAAAAAATATTCCAATGTTGTGCATGTAATTACGGTTAGAAGTGAAAGGTTTTCGTGACTACCATAACTTTTCTTCTTCTTTACGGGCGAGTTTAGAATTTAAGTACTTAAACACAATCTTGATTATTTTGAATAAGTTTTTAATTACATTTTTTTTTATAAAATCTAAATTTAAAATTTTACTTAAAATGACTTCATTTAACTCAAATCCATGATTTATAGGAGAAGAATTTACTTTGTTTAGGTAAATCTAATTCAAGTCTTCTTATAATTATTTAAAATAAATTAAATATCTTGTTCAATACTTTATGAAGAAGAAATGCAGAAAGATAAGTATGAAGATATTTAGCATTTTATTTTCCAAATACAAATACGTAATATGCATGAACACCCTAGATTCTTCTCTGGGGGGAAAGGGATGGAGTTTTTTCTTTTTTCCAATGAAACTAAAAATGAGAAAGGGGGTAAATGCAATGAATTTAATCTCACAATTTCCCTGAAAAGTTGTTGGAATGATTATATAGGGAATGGAAAATTGGAATAGTCTAAAATGTGATCTGATACATTTTCAAGACATCAACAACAGGACAAACCAACTTCAAAGATAGCACAGTTCATTGGATAATTCTGATATCCATTTTTATTTTTCTTTACTCATGGCGGTTCAGGTATAACAACACACTATTAATATATTAATTAATATTTTAACACGTAGTTAAATATATTATTGTATTAAATATTTGATTGAAGAGTTTCTTGTATATAATAATCTTACTGTAAAATGTATTATGTAATTACATTCAGTATGCTTAAAATATTGTGAAATTATACAAATATTAATGGTTTTTTTTTTTTAAATTTAAGAGGATAGATTTTTTTAAAACAATTAAAAAGTGTAAAAATTAGAAAAAAATATTTATGTAATTTTATAAGATTTCAGTGATTAATGTAATTTGGTAAAAGATATTTTATAAAGAAAGTATTAATGAGATTTTAAGTATTTAATTATTAATGTAAAAGAGCAGTATTAATGAAAAATTAATATTTTCAAAATAAGAAATGATTAATATTTAGTCTTAGAAGGATTAGTAATTAAAAATATGGTAGGAAGATTAGAATATTTTATTTTAAGAAAATGAAGAAATGTTATGTGGAAATTGGGGAAGTGTAGGTCCTACAAAGTAAATAATGAAAGTCATATAAGAATAGGAATCACAGAGTTTCCAACGTGGAAGTGCAGAGGAAGCAGAGAGAAGGAAAGAGAGGAAGAAGAAGAGAGGAAGAAAAAGGGGAAAACACAGGGAAAAAGACAAAAAGAAAAAGAGGAAGATCGATCGAGATCTCCCTTGGGTTGCTAACAGTTGAAGAAATTGAAGAGGAGAACGAGAGAAACTGAACGGTATCACAAGTTTCAGGGTTTCAGCACAACCATTTTTTCCGGATTCGAGGTGGAAGGAGATCGAAGTGGTGAGGGATTTAGAAAACTTCAATTTCTTGCTATATCTCTTGATTTGTGGAGTTGGATTCGTTGAATTGCTTCTTTATGTTTGGTTTTGGTAAACTAGGGTTTTGAAAGGGAATCGTGTTTCTTCCGGAGTTTTCTGTGGTAAATAAGCTGTTGGATTGAGTTGTATAGGTTTGCAAATAGAGGGGTTGAGAGGATTGAAAAGTTTCAAGATTTTGGAAAGTTGGAGAATTTTACTCACAAAGTGTTCGGCAGAAGTTCAGCCTTCAAATCAAGAGATAAATTGGGGTTTTGAGTGTGGATTTTGCAACCATTTTTCATTTGTCTTTTAAGTTTCATGAATGAGATCTATGATGCTTGGTTTGAACTTGGAATAATTGGTTTTACGAAAAATTTCTGCTTTAGATGCTGTAAAAGGGGATAATTTGTTTGAAAGCTTTTTTTATGAAGTATCTAACTGGAAAATTTCATTAGCATACTACAGAATTCTTAATAAATTTGAGAACGTGATTGTCTGCTGTAAGTTTTCATGAGTCAAACTACTTTAAAATAGAATAACTTAAACTGTACAAATGATTTTGAAGTGGAACCAACTTTGGTTGCAAGCTTACATATAGTTGTTTGATTCTGAAAATTTTCAGAATGTCTTGATAACTATAAAATTCCCTGTAACTGTAATTTCGTGAAATTAACTTTTCTGTTCAGTATTTTGATGAAACTATGTTCGATTTGATTGCTCATAACACGAGCTAGGAAATTGTTTTTGAATGAAGCAGCGGGGTTTGAAAGATTATAAATTATTGTTTTAGTCTATTTAGTTTTGAAATTCTTCAACCACAGGGATTCCTCCTGGTGCACAAGAATGCAGAAACTAGTTGTGCTGAATTTTGATGTAGATCAGTCTACTTTGAAGGATCATATCTTGGGTAAAGGGACTCCAATTTGTGTGATCCTGAGCTTGTTGGAAAGCTTAGAAAATCTAGTTTCTTGTGTTAAAATCTCAGAAATGATTCATTGTGATTCAATTCTAGTTGTGGATAAAAGTGGAGTAGTTTTGTAAGGTTTCTAATTTATTGCTATATTTTGGAATTTACACGTCATAGGATGTGTTGATTCTTATATTTTAAAATTTGCATGCTCGTAGTCTATGATATAAAAATATCAGTCTTTATTCAATTTGTATTGAGAACAGTGCACTGACAAAGTTTTTGTGCTGTAGTAACAAAGTGAACAGATATGATATGAAATTGTTGAAATGTGATACATTGAATACATGACTTGTTATTGTCCAGGATTTGTTTGAATGCAACTTTTTATGGGTTATATTATATGCTAGAACAGCTGCTATTCCTTGAACGAAGAGAATAAGAGTGGCATAATCTGCTTTACCATGGTGAAGAAAATAGATACCATATGCGCACATAGTATTTTTATATAAGTCGCGGGATGAACAAATCCTTTAGAAAATGATTGGGTGAATGGATCCCTGACATTCTTCTGAAGTACAGGGTTAACAGACCCTAGATTTTGATAAGCTTGTTATGCTTAATAGATTGAGCTTGCCAGGACACATATAACTTGTTCAGTTGAGCTTGCCAATCAAGGCATGGCCCTAGATCTATTATTTGGTCAGTTATTAATCTATCGCTTGGACTTGTATATTTATTCATTATGGTATATATAATTATACATGCAAAGATGGTACTCTTGATGTTTTAGATTTTGCCAAATTATAATGACTATTTTATTTTGGATTTTTTTTTAAATAACATGTTTTATGAGAACAAGATAGGAAAATGTATAATTATTTGAATCCTTACATGTATGTGTGTATTTGGGGTGAGCTCACTGTGTCTTAGTCGATTTCCTTTTCTATTAGGAATGTTAAGAATGCTGTATCATTCCAATTTTACTTATAAAGATTATACTAGTTTTGTTAACCCTTTTGTTTTAAATTGCTATAAATTTGATATGAATGATTTTGTTTCAAAAACTTAATATCATGAAGGTTATCATCAACTTTGTGAAAGTCTCTTGTAAAATGGGTTACGATAATTATGGAGAAATAAGAAGAAAGGATTCATTAGCTTTCAAGCAACAGCTTACCCTGGTGCATATATTTTTAAGTTCTTGTATGAATAACTACTATTTTTCGTTAGCCAAGTCCTCTCATGGAGTTGTCTTAATGGTAACTATTCTACTTACAAGATTTAGATGAAGTTTTGAAATGAAATTTGTCTGTTAAAATAATTATGAATATGGATGCCTGCAATTTTGTTTTTTAGGTTCTGTTGTTTTACACATGGATTTCTATTTGCTGATCAATTTTTTTTTTCACAGTTGTCTGATGTGTTTGACATGAGTTTTTCCTGTGCATATATTGATGTTCAGTTCAGTTTTGTTCATGTTGATGCTACCTGTATGTAGGTTTCTAGTTGCTTCAATTATTCCTCTTGGTGGTGGAGAGTTTGTGTGTTTAAGAAGTATTGACAATTCAAGATGCCAAAGGAGAGAAGAGATAGGTCTTTGTCACATGAAAGTAGCAGAGCATCACCTTACCCAAGCAGTTCTAGTCGTGTTGGAAGATCTGCTCTTAAAGAGTCAGTGGAAAACGTTAAAGAATGGGAAGAAGCTAGGTGTCCAGTGTGCATGGAACACCCTCACAATGCAGTTCTCCTCATATGTTCATCCCATGAGAAAGGATGCCGCCCTTACATGTGCAACACTAGCTATCGGCACTCAAACTGTCTTGATCAGTTCCGCAAGTCATTTGCTGACACCACATCAACCATTTCTCAAGTAGAAAGTCAAATTTCTAACACGGTCGATAGTATAATTGATGTGCCAGAAGACAGAATTGAGGAGGGGACTGTCCAAAGTGGAATTAATGTGCCGGAAGACATAAATGAGGTGACTGTCCAAAGTAGAATTGATGTGCCGGAAGACAGAAGTGAGGGTTTGGTTACAATGCAAGCCTTATCCTGTGAGAATGAGGCAAAGTCAAAGTTAGTATGCCCTCTATGTAGAGGGCAAATAAAAGAGTGGAAAGTAGTGGAGGCGGCTCGACACTTTATGAATGAAAAATCAAGGAGCTGTTCTTGTGAGACTTGCAACTTCACTGGCACATACCCAGATCTTAGGAAGCATGCAAGACTTGAACATCCGCTTGAGCGTCCATCTGCAGTAGACCCAGAGCGTCAGCGTAACTGGAGGAGGTTGGAGCGCCAGAGGGATCTTGGCGACCTCCTTAGCACACTTCAAACTTCATTTGGGGTTGACGATCCCATAGATGATGGTGGTCTTCTGGCTGTGTTTTTCCTCATTCTTCAACCTGCATCTGTGTCCAGGGGTACCACACTCCAGATGCGGATAAGGAGACCTGCCACACTCTTGGGGGAAAATTATGATGGACAATCTGGATCTGATGATGCAAACGAATCTTCAGATGGAGGTTCTTATAGTAGACCTCATCGTGTCCGGAGACAACGGACACCTCCACCCTGATGTGCAAATCATTGATGATCTGCTTGCTCTTCTCTCACCCATTTCTACCTTTCCAGATGCTCATGAATACATGTCGGTTATTAATTGTTTATCAGTATATTTAATATTTCTGCCATCCTTCCCAAGGATTCTGAACGATTGAGCTTGAAATAAAATTTACTGTTGTGCCAGTTCACTTCTTTATTTATTAGCTCATCTTGCTTCTTGCTACACATGCAAGGTAAAGAAGAGAAAAACATAGTATGTGAGGTGTGATGTAGAACCTGGCTTAAAAGTTTGAGCAGGAACAAGTTTGTTTTGTTCAATGGCTGACTCACTAGGAGTATCTGAAGAGGATTTCGGTGAGTATTTTTTTTCTACATTATGAAAGATTTATGAGAATGTTTCTTGGGTATAATAAATAAAAAGGGACAAGAACAATTGATGTTAAGAGTCGAATTTTTGTACTCACGGTACTTTATAACTTCATTCAATATGAAACCAATTTAATCGTGGAAATGATTTTGTGTGTATAAAATAGGTTAAGTTTATAAATTTCATATGAATAAAACATTTATTGATATTTTATCATATTTTACTTGGTGGATAATATACTATTTAAAATATCTGTATATGTATAATCTATGTAAAGTTTGATATGCATAAATACGAAGACAATATCTAATGATCAAATAAACGGATTAGTTCATATTTTTATGAAAGGTTCCTGAGTGCTGAATCAGTTGTTTTCGTACTTCTTTTTATAAAAAGAAATTATCAAGTGATGTACGTAAAAGCTTAAAACATGTTGGGAATTATTTTTTATAAATAAACTGCGAATGATGCTTATATAATTTTGATGTTTAACAACCTGAGGATGGGTTATAGGGGGACAACCTCTATTATAACAAAAAACTCAATTATTACGATAGGCAGCAAAATGTAATATTGTGGCAAGCAAAAAAATAAGGTGGACCTGGGAATCAAAGGTGGTAGCAACATAGAGTCAAATCCATCTTTTTATTGAACGAGTCTCGCAATTTTCTAAGTCTATGTTTTGTTAAGGCTCCTGTGTGGCACGGACGTGTGCATGAACATGAACACGGATGTATATTGTGTGAGACTCATTTCTTCCTCCATGCAATGGAATGTGTGTAGTTTCCTCTTTGGGTGATTTCAATTTTATAGCTGCCCTAATTGTCTCATAATTTAGAGGTGCAAAATGGGAGTGGACATTCGATGACACCTTCAAATATGTTTTCTTTGAGTGAAACTTTACTGTGTGAAGGTAAGAGGGAGAGACTTGTATAACCTTTGGTTGCTCAATAATAGTGCTTCATTCCAACTTCGAACCTACCAAAGAACACATACAACAACTTACTAGTTTGCAATTGATAAGAATGAATTGGAGATAAAACTGTGTCAGTAAGACAACACAATCCTATCCAACAGCTTTTTTCACAGTATTCTTAAAAAGTGTCAAACACTTTGCTTTCTAGTTTGTCATTTTTATTTTCAATCATATTCACATTTGGCTTTCCCAATCCAATTCATTCGGTCTACAAATCAATTTCAGCAAACTTCTTCATAAATACTTATAGGAGAAAAAAATGAATATTTCATAAATTAAAATTTATATATTCACAAGTTAAAAAACTTGTAAAATATAATTTTTAAAAATTAATTCATGCATGAATTAAACTATTTTTGAGTTATAAAAAATATTTTATTTTTTCTCCTATAAGTATTTATAGAGAAGTTTGTCCAAATAAACTTCTGTATTACTCCAAGTATTCAAATGTGTATAATTCTATTGATGAAAGGATTTTGGCTATATGACAGAATCAATAATAGGTATGGTTACGAGCATTACATCACAATCTTATTGTGAATTGTATGGTGAATGAAAATTTGGAATAATCTGGATTATGGTACTATGTATTACAAGATTCTAACAACATGCCAAGCTGTCAACTTCGCAGATTGCATAGAGGATAATGGAGACACATGAAGGAAGTACATCGTCAGCTAGGAGGCAATTCGTTAGCCTTAAACCAATAGTTTACTAATGGAGATCAATGGAGATGCAAATATTTAGTGCATATATTTTGAAGGTCTTGGACTGAGTATTCTTCAGCAGTGGAATACTAATTGCAGAACAATGTATCACGCGTAGCATTTCCCGTTGTTGGGTTCACTCTGTTATCAGAAACAACTTCCTTACAGATGAAGCATATTTAGACAATACAACAATCTTAATTTATAGATATAATCTCACCCATCAGCAACTTTACAGAGGTATTCACGTTGATCTTCTCTTAGTGGTACATCTGTGAAGTCTGATTCCAAGCAAGACAATTAGCAAACCATTGAATGAAGATGTAAATCTTTACTCTTGTGGTGTCGTCATATCTTAACAAAGTTACTTCAGCTGAAGTATATCATATGTTTTCACTATTACTTCTAAAGCATACAGAAACCAAACTTATGCAGGACCAGTGTACTAATTTCTACCCCTAACAACTAAACTACACTCTCACATCTGAACTGCATGTTGAGAGTATGTCCAAAATTTACGGCAGATTTACTAGTGATGGAAGGTAAAATGAATATGAAGGAAAAATCAATAAGTCTTGAGTAATTTGCAATTTAACTTTGGAATACGGATCCAGGTTTAATATTATAATCCCAACTATCACAAACTCCATTTAAAAACGTAGTATATACTTAACTACAAATATTGTTCAAATAAGGCTTCCTAATTTGATGAAATCGTGTTTCTTGGAATAAGTATCAAATAAAATTTGGTAATTCTTCATTTTTTTCTTCTTTTAATATTATAATTCTAATATATGAAATTTAAATAATATTAAAAACTAAATCAATTAAAGAAAGTTTCTTTACATATTTTTATAATTTATTATTTATGGACAATGTACAAAAAGTAAAAAAACATATTTAAAACAAAATACTAATTTAAAAAAGAAAGGGGAGGGCATGAAAAATGGCATGAAACATGCCTTTAATTAATTAAGTGGGTAGGTTTCGGAACTATAGATTAGTAAACTAATCATCAGCCAATACCAATGTATGACTTTTAATGAGTTGAAAGCTATTATCAGATGTATACACTCTTTTCACTACCATCTTAAAAGCACAATAGTAGACATTATAGTTTATGTGGTCTTAATACATACCAGCGCCTGTAATATTTGATCCCTTAAAAGATGTATTTCCTGTTGCAAGTGCTCCTTCCAAGTTAGCATTGCTTAAATTTGCCTGCAGAAAGTGGTCATTCATGCAGAATACAACCAAAAAGAAATTCGTATATTGCAGTGGAGTGGGGGCACATTTTCAAGTTAGACTAAAAGAAAATTTGAAGTTGTTAATCCTTTCCCATCTGATTGTATCCATATGCAATTTACCATTCTGTCTAATTGCAGATGGCTAACAATTATGTTAATTATCCATCATGATATTTTATGTTAACTTGATTGCAACTTCTATGCCATAATAATTGATAGTGAATTATTTAAAGAGAAAAACTGCATGCCGCAATGTACTTTTACAAAAATGTGATGGTAGATGAGTTCACGTTCTTTAGTAGTGATTTCTTTTAGCACAGGTTCATCTATAACCCTCATATTTCCATTTGGTCATTTTGTATCGGGTTTTCTCTGTATCTATTTGAAGCATTTATAACTTCTATTCTTCAAATAATATAACTAAAGGACAGGATGAGGAAACAGTTATCAGATGTCGAAAATTTTGTGCATTAATTATCTCCTCTCTTGTATAACCCCACTCACACAATTGGCCAATGTTTGGTCAGTATCATTATGCAAAATTTTGGGTTGATGAGTATAATACACAACACAACAAACAAAGGCCATATGAACAGCGAGTAAGAATTTCAAGATGGTATCGATTCGATATTAAATTCCCCTTAGATTCTAGCTTAATGAACAAACATCAGTGACATTACCCTATTAATAGGAAAACAATTACCTTAGTCACATTAGCCAGGGAAAAATCTGCATTTCTAAGATCAGCATCCGAAAGATCAGCACCTGACAAAGAAAGCAGGTGGGGAGAGAATAAATGTGAATGGTAAACAGGATTAGAAAATGTGTACATTACATTCATTATTATAACATTTAGTGTTGGACAAACCTGTTAAATCAGCATCAAAGAAGCTAGCACCTATTAGCTTTGCACCTTTAAAATTGGCTTGTCTCAGTATGGACTGTAACAGGCATTGTTAGTTAACTTGTTAAATTTTGATCAAAAGCACAAATTTGAATGACCCCATCATCCAATTTCAAATCAATTTAGTTTTAAACAAAACTTTGTGAGAAAATAATTTATGCACTTGCAGTGTAAAAAGTTTTCATACTATTATTCAGTTAGACATTGTCATAAGGTAAGTTTATCAACTTTTTTGCAAAAACTACTTAAACTCCTGATTTTTGATTGGTGAACAATGTTAAAATCTTTCACAGTATAGAAATTAAACTTAAATTTAATTAGAATGTCATCCAATTATGGATTGTTACTTCATATTGTTTTCTTTATAATAATTACTTTAAAAGTTAATTTGATTTTAAAAAATTATCCTGACAGATAGAATGGATTAAAACTAAACTCTTTCAAAAATTAAAAGGGGAAAGCAAACAAAGTTACACCGTTTTGAAGTCTTGTTTGATCAGAGTCTGGCCACTGAAGTCCTTCCCAGTAAGATCTTGTCCCCTTGTCACTTCTTGCCCGTATGGCCCTCCACCCTGAATTCACCACACCCATCATTCATCAACCCAAAAAGCCTCTAACTTGAATATCAGGGGTTGAAATTCTCATCTATAAACTATAAAATGTTGAGTTATTGATTACCTTGAAAGCAAGTGCGGGATCAACAAAGATGAAAGAAGCAGAGAGGAGAGCAATAAGGGTGGCACCAGACACGGACTCACCAATTGAAAATGTGAGTTTCTGAGCTGGCTGGCGACTTTGCTTTGTGTTGAATCCCTGTGAAATGAAGCAGAGGGAATTATGTTGCCGAAGTTGAATAAGAGAAGAATAGATGTAGTGGACGAACCAGAAGAGGAAGAGGAAGATGAAGAGTAGTAGGTTTGGAATTGGAGTTTGAGAGAGGAAGATGGGGCTTAGAAGTGGAACACAACGAGACGTTGAGAACAAACGCCATTTCCTGCAGTCACAAGCATATGCAACTGTGACAGGTACTGTGGCGTCTGGATAATGTTACTCTCGTAAGAGGATTATTTTATAGTATAATTTTTTTTTTTTATAAAGACTAACTTTTATTTATAGTAGTATCTTATGAATTTTTTTTATTTAAATAATACATTAAAAAATATTTGAATTTATATTTTAAAAGTTAATGATATTTAAATTTGAAAAAAATTATGGATATGGATGAATATTCATGTGAATAAAATAATTCACAATTGTTTTTAAACAGGTACCATCATTAAAAAAACATTATAACAATTTGATAACCTATATAGTGTTTCATCAATAACGTCCCATTAATATTAAATATATTTTAATGTGCATTAAGGCAGCTCTAACACTAACTTTTTCTTAAAAAAAAGTTTGAGTTTGGTATTTGTTTTTAATAAGAGTTGCTTTAGTAAAGTATCAAAAAAAGCTTTTTATAATTTTTGTATTGTGAAGAAAGTTTAGGCAATAAAAACCAAACTAATTTTTAAATTTAGAATCATATTAACAAATAAACTACAAATAATATAAAATTATGATCTTATAAATGAAATTAATTTGAGAAGTATAAAATAACTAGTAACTTGAATGGAGGCTAAGGTGCTGCCTCTCACTTATTGTAGTTGAAGCAGCCATGACCCTAAGTCAAAGTCAAACATGGCTGCGCTTATAAAACAATTCCCTGGTGCATTTATTATTTAAGCCATTTTTTAAGTCGTGAATTTATTAAATGTTTAACTATATAATAATCTCTATGAATCTCGGTTGTGAAAATCACTTTTCCCAACTTGAAGAAACAAGTGCAGGGAATTCCAAGTTCCAAACGGCGCTTTTAGAGTGAAAAACAGTGAAGAATGGCAGAGCCGGAGATCGACAGTAGTAAGAGAGGAGGAAGATGGTCTCTGAATGGAATGACGGCTCTTGTCACCGGTGGCACCCGAGGGATCGGGTTGGTTTTCATTATTCTCTCTGTTTTCATCTCATCGCATTTCTCTTTTATGATTGTTCATTTTTGCTTTCTCTGATTATTGTTTGTTTGTTTCAAATTGTAATTTAGGCACGCCATAGTGAGTGACTTGGCCGCATTTGGGGCCGCTGTGCACACTTGTTCGAGGACCCAAACAGAGCTCAAGAAGTGCTTAGAAGAGTGGCAGAGTGAGGGGTTTCAGGTTACTGGGTCGGTGTGTGACGTGTCCTCGCCGCCTCAGAGAGAGAAGCTTATTCAGGAAGCTGCATCCACCTTCAATGGCAAGCTTAACATCTATGTAAGCTTGTTCTACTCATAATGTTAAGGTCATTAGATCTAGAGTTTACTACCTCCATCCCTTACTCCGGGAATGTATTAACTAGTGGATAAGATAAAATTAAGATTTATTAAGTGATGTAAACTAAACTTTTTATTCACTTAGGTTTAAAGTTTAATCTAATATGCTGTGAATCCCCATTTCATGAACAGATTTTAAAGTCTGTTTCTACTGTTACTAATTAGAACAAGGAATTATATTGTTTATAGTTTAGATGTGTTTGATTTAGTAGACTTGAACAATAAGTGCAAATGCTCCCAATTTGAGGTCATAAGCTTCCACCACAGGTTACTGATTCTCTTCCAAAATAGTCTCCTTCCATTTAATTTACTGTAATTAATCATACATATGCATGACTTTCTTTTATTTCAGGTAAACAATGTTGGAACAACCATTAGAAAGCCAACCATTGAGTACAGTGCTGAAGAATATTCACAGCTGATGACAGTTAATTTAGACTCCTCATTCCATCTGTGCCAACTTGCATATCCTCTTCTGAAAGCATCTGGAAAGGGAAGTATTGTGTTCATTTCATCTGTTGCTGGTGTGGTCAGCTTGGGTACTGGATCTGTCTATGCAGCAAGTAAAGGTGAGTATCCTCATCAGGTCTTTTCTTTCATGAGCATGTGATTATCTAAATTTTGTCACACAAATAAAGATATTTATATTTTTAGTCCACTGAATTTTCAGCTGCAATTAATCAGCTTACGAAGAATCTGGCTTGTGAATGGGCACAAGACAACATAAGGAGCAACTGTGTTGTACCATGGGGTACAAGAACCCCGCTTGTAGAACATGTAATTTACTTCTTCCATATTTTTCTTTCTCTTGATTGTTTTACTTTCTACCAAAGCCTTAAAACAATATTACTAGGCACACAAACATTAGTTAACCATCCAAGTCTTCCAAGATTGACAAAATGTTGTTAAATACTCAATTACAGTACGGAGTTAGGGGATTGGAGAGATATAATTCTGGTAAAAATTTTAGTTTTTATTTATTTATATATATAAATTAATAATTTCATTTTTTATTATTTTATTTTTAGAAAATTTGTTTGATAAATATTTTTGTTCTATTACTTTTCTCTCATTGAAATAGTTATTTTCACACTTTTTTAATGATAATAAACAAAAATAATTTTCTAAGAAATTAAAAATTAATAAAAAAATATTTCTAAAATAATTATTTATAATTAATAATAATATTATATAGAATTTATTAATATAACTTTTTATATTTATTAATAAAAAAAATTAAATATTAATCAATTTCACATATTTTTATCATAAATTTTAATTTTAAATATTTTTATATAATTTATTATCAATTTTACTTATAAAAAATTTAACATTTAAGTTGTTATTATTTAAAAAATTTGTAATATAAAAATTAAAAGTATATAAAATATTAAATATAAATTTAAATCAATATAAAATTATAATTAATATAATATAATTAAATATATAGTTTCATAATATTATATAAATTTTATATATATTAAGTTTAAATCAAATTTATTTAATTCATAATAATTAAATATATAATTTTATATAAAAAATAAATATTTTATTTATTATCAAGAATATATATTTTATATTATAATATATTTGTTTTAACAAGTTTTATTAATAAAAAAAATTAAAATATATTTAAATAATTTTATTTATTAATATATATTTATTAGAAGATTGTGAAATATTATAAACTAAGAAATAAAAAATTTAAAAAAAGTTAAAAAAGTTATTTATTTATTATTTTTATTTATTATTATAAATATGAAATATAACATTTAAATATATATTATTTTATATATATATATATATATATTTTCAGATTTAAATAATTATTCTCCTTGTATATATATAACATTTAAATATATTTATTAATTAGTTTCATTCCTTAAAATTTTTATTTCCGCCTACTGAATTGTATACCACTTTAAGAACTAAAAAAATAGAGATGTTAATTGACCTTCACCAAAATAATTGCATCTCATACTATTGAAAACCCCAATTTACATAACTCTGCATAACACTAAACCACAGTCTAATCCAACATAGTGAAGCCTTTCGAATCTATAAGGCCTGCTTCTGAATTGATGGATAATTGAATTACTTTGGCTAACAAGTATTTCCTGTTGTGTCTGAAATGAAGTTAAACACTTGTGTATTAAATTTTGCTATTTCTTGAAATTCTTGACTTACCTTTATATTAAGTACTGCTAGGCAGGCCATAAGGTAGATTTTGAAGTCAATAATATTACAGAACCAACCTATCTTTGCAGAACTTTGTAGTTTTTCTGCTTGGAATTTATATGTTTATTATTATATTGAAATAATGGACTAGTGCATTATGAAGAAAATCTTTTTATTCTTTGTTTTGGCAATTGAAGTTTGAACCAGAGGTAGAGTGTGACAGATATTTTGAACTGGTTAAATTGTATGTTCGGTGTATTTTGAAAATAGAACATAACTAACTAGATATGCAATTAAAGAAATTAAAGAAATGTTTTTTTCATTCCACTTAAAGAAATAAATACCAAAGAGTGTTCAAAAGAATACATTGTTGTCATTTCTTTTTGTTAGAATGATGTTGTCAATGTGTTTGATCTTTTTCTTTTTTCTTTTTGATAGCTGTTGAAAAACCAAAAGTTTGTGGATGAAATTATGTCTCGTACTCCAATTAAGCGTATAGCAGAACCTGAAGAAGTGTCATCTTTGGTGACTTTCCTTTGCTTGCCTTGTGCTTCTTACATCACTGGACAGGCTATTTGTGTTGATGGAGGATTCACAGTGAATGGATTTCAACCCAGCATGAGAATTACCTGAAATCACTATGTGGAACATTTGATTACAACATGTGTGACAAGTGATGTGCAATTTTGTTTTCTCTGATTTCTAGTTGCATATGAGAATAAATGACCTTGCTTAATTCATGAGCATATAAATGACACTTTCTTTTAATAGCTTTAATGTTTTTTCCTTTTTGTAAGAGTATCAAATATTCATATAATAAGTTATTTAAAAAATCTTGAAAATTATTTTATTATTAAATTTTTAAATAATTCATATTAATAAATATTATTCTATATTGATTAAATATGAAATAATAAATAGTTTAGAAATTTTTATTTTTTTTATTAATATAAAATTAGATGTGAATTATTTACATTTTATATTTTTCAATATAGTAAATAATTAATGAGTTATTCCTATTAAAAATGTCCTAATAGAATAATATATACAATGGTTAAATACTGTTTTCTAATCACAAATTATAAGTATGAAAATATTGTTGTTTTATAATAATTATTTTTAAAAAGTTATAATATCCCTATATATATATATATATATTATTTTTAAGGTTTATAGGATTAAAAACCTCTCGTAATGAATTATATATAGAAGCCTGTCATTTTTTTAACTCTTATTTTATTATATAATAATAAATAATAATAATATAATAAAAATAATTTCTCTTTATATTTATTCAAACAAATAGTTTCATTCTATTCTATTTCTTATTTATTTATTTTCTTTTCTTTCCTCTCTCGAGCATTTAAAAAATAATTAATATAGAGCAATTTAATTGAACATAAAACGTTAGATTCGGCCAATAGCCTGTAGTACGTGCCATTAATTAGGTATAATCTTTTCACGTGTATTCACGCTACCTGTTTGTGTTAGGGGTTAAAATAAGATTTTTGTTTTATTATAATAACATTAAAAAGGAAAAATGATAAATTAATGAGTGTGAAATATATATTTAATTGACAACTATTTTATTAATATATTAATAAAGCAATTGTTAATAGAATATATATTTTACATCCGTTATGAATATATCATTATTCAAATTAAATATATTAAGTTTTGCATTAATTTTATGTAATAAATAAATAGCATCTTTAGTAATAAATAAGAGCTAAATTACAACTTGCAAAGGTAACTTGTGCGAGCGACAGCCATGCATTTATATATTCTAAGGACAGACAACATCATAGTCAAAACAGAGCATACAATATTGTTTTTGAGAGTGAAAAACAGAGGAAAAATGGCAGAGTTTGAAAGCAGCAGTAAGAGAGGAGGAAGATGGTGTCTCAATGGAATGACGGCTCTTGTAACCGGCGGCACTCGTGGGATCGGGTTGGTTTTCATCATTCTCTTTTTTTTTTGCATCTCAACGCACGTTTTCTTTGGTGATTCTTCATTTTGCTTTTCCTCTGTTCTGATAATTAGTTTGTTTCAAACTGAGTTTCAGGCACGCCATAGTGAGTGACTTGGCCGCGTTTGGCGCCGCTGTGCACACATGTTCGAGGACCCAAACAGAGCTCAACCAGCGCTTACAAGAGTGGAAGAGCGAGGGCTTTCAGGTAACTGGGTCGGTGTGTGACGTGTCCTCACCACTCGACAGAGAGAAGCTCCTTCAAGAAGTGACATCCACCTTCAATGGAAAGCTTAACATCTATGTAAGTATGTTCTACTATTATGTGTGCAGAACTTGTATTAGATCTAGATCCACTTTATTTTTTAATTCGTTTTTTTTGTAAAACTTTTGAACGTGATCATGTGTTGCTAAATCGTTGGAAATAATTTGAATATGGTAACTGGGCAATGGTGTGAGAAAGGGGTGCCAGCATGGGTTGATCATCCTACTTTGACTCCTTCCCCTTAATGCTCTAAAAAAATAATTAAAACAGATTGTCCTTCTACAATATTTATGGATTGCTTTGTCCAATTCATCCTACATAGTTGCGTATCTGCGCGAGCGGACTCGCACTTCTTTTCATTTTTTTTTTCTACGATAGTTGTTGGAGTTTGAAAAAAGCTAACTTATTTTAATAGTACGAATTCATGAAACATACAACTTTACACCTTACATAACAAAAGATGATTATATTAATCAATATCATAATATAGTTTGAGTATATTTATGCACAATGAAATATATATATATATATATATATATAATTATTAGTTAGTAAACTTTGAAGATAAATCTTATATTATATTATCTTATTTCCTCAATCGATTTTTAAGATAAATTAAATTTTGTAATTATTTTTACGTAATATCAAAACATCTTAACAAAATTATTAGAAAACTTATTAATACTTAATCTTAAAAAATCCTATTAATTAAAAATAAAATAAAATTATATAATTTATAAATAAAATATAAATTTTACTTCCTAATTTGAAAAATAAATTAAACTCTATCATTAAATAAATTAAAAATAATTAAATATATACACTCAAATATTATTATTATTATAATTATGTACCTAAAACCCAATGTAATATAAATGAATAAAAAAGTAAATAATTTATTATAAATTTAATAAAAAATAATATAATAAATTTTATGATATTTATTATTTTTACGGCAACTAATTAATTATTTATTTATTATTTTTTATATATCTTTTAATTATATATTATAAACAATCTTTTTTATGAAGTTAGATTAATGCAATTTATATTATTAACATATAAGTCATATCACAACTACATCAGCAAGACTTCCCAAACTAATGTGTGAAAATGCTCTAAATTTGAGATCATAAGCTTCCATCACAAATTATAATGAGTCGCTTGTAATGCATTTTCCTCCCATTTTATTTGTTTCATAATTATCATTAATCATACATATGCATGACTTTGTGTTTTAGGTAAACAACGTTGGAACAAACTTTAGAAAGCCAACCATTGAGTTCAGTGCTGAAGAATATTCACAGATGATGACAGTTAATTTAGACTCCTCATTCCATCTGTGTCAACTTGCATACCCTCTTCTCAAAGCATCTGGAAAGGGATGCATTGTGTTCCTTTCATCTGTTGCTGGTGTGACCAGCATGGGTACCGGATCTGTTTATGCAGCAAGCAAAGGTTAGTAATTAGTACCGTACTTATTGCATCTTTTCTTTCAAGCACATGTCATTACATTTTTTTTTATCATAAACAAAGAAAGACAATAAAATCTTTTGACCATTGAATTTTCAGCTGCAATTAATCAGCTCACAAAAAATCTGGCTTGTGAATGGGCAAAAGACAACATAAGGAGCAACTGTGTTGCACCATGGACCACCAGAACCCCACTTATAGAACATGTAATTTCCTTATTCCCTATTTTTATTTCTCTTAGCTGTTTACCTTTCTACCAAAATAACTGTATGTTATATATATTACAATTCTCACTATCAGAACCAATTTACATACTTCTACTGCATTATACTAAACCACGTGCCAAACCCAAACCTACACTGAAGACTATAGAATCTATAAGGGCTGCTTGTGGATTGATGGATTACTTAATATTTTGGCTATCAATTACTTCCTGTGTGTCTCATTCCATTTAACTTTGTTTTTTTTTTTTTTTTAAATTGTTGACTATTCCAACTTGAACTGAAGTATTGCTAGGAATGCCATAGGGTAGATTTGAAGCCAAACATAACAGCACCAACCTAACCTAGCAGATTTTTATAGTTTTTGTACCAGGAAATTATGTCTTTTTTATTAGGATTATGAACTTGTGCTCTATCAAGAAAGTCTTTTTTATTAATGTTTTGGCTATTTAAGTTTGAATGTAAGGTATAGTTTGGCAGATAATTATGAACTAGATGGGTTCATGTTTAGTCATTAGTGTATGTTGAAAATATAACAGAACTAGTTAAAAATTGATATGTTCTGATTCCACTAAAAGGACTAGAACATGAAGAATAGAACAATTTCGTTTCCGTGTGGGGACTAAAACCTACCTTAATTGTATGTTGTAGAGATAGTGTTTGTTAGAATTATGAACATCTATTTGTTGGATCTAACTTCTTTTATGTTTTGCAGTTGCTCCAAAACCAAACATTTGTGGATGATGTCCTTTCCCGGACCCCGCTTAAGCGAATTGCAGAACCCGAAGAAGTGTCATCCTTGGTGGCTTTCCTGTGTTTGCCTGCTGCATCTTACATCACTGGACAAGTTATTTCTGTTGATGGAGGAGTCACTGTCAATGGATTTCAACCCAGCATCAGAATTACCTAAACTTTTTTTCACTTCTTTCTGCAACAAATGATTCTCATTTGACTTAATTTTTCCTCTCTCCAAATTTTTCTAGTTGTTTACTAGAATGAGTGGTCTTATTAAACTCATGAACAAATAGCTTTAATATCTTTTCTTTCCTACATGTGACCCTTTTATATTAATATATTATAAGATAATAATAGGGAAGATTCCAACTGAAAAATAAAATTTTCTTTCAAAAATGTTTTAATATTAGACTTTTCATTAGTATACTTGTGTACATTAATGATTAGAAAGATTTTGATTGAAGAAATAATTTTTTTAAAAAAACTTTAATATTAGACTTTTCATTTACAAATCCTCTCTAAGGTGTGTTTGGATTGAGAAGATGATTTGAGGAAGTGGAAAAAGAAAGAAAAGAAGAGAAAGTGAGTAAAAAGTAAAGTTGTTTGGATTAAGAGAAATAAGTAAAAATGAGGGAAAAGTAAAATAATTTTATTTATTATTAATAAAAAAATTTATTTATTTTTAAATAAATTTATTATTTTAAAAATATTTTAAATACTTTTATTATTTTTAATAAAAAATAAAAAATAAATATTATTTTAATAATATTATTAATAATTTTATTTATTATTTTAATATTATTTATTATTATTATTTAAAAAATAATATTCATTTTAATAAATTCAAAACATTGTATAAATGACATGTGGCTTTCTTTGCCTTTCTTCTCAAATTACAGCAAAAGTCTCTCTCTGCATTTTTTATTTTCTCTCTCTATTAATACAGCTACACGACAAAACATTATTCTCATCTTTCTTTGCTTTTTTTTCTTCGAATACAGTCTTTCCTTTGATACAAACAGACCCTAAATATGGAGACTAGTTGCGATAATGATCGAAAAGATCCCCATAAAAAAAAGAAATTAAATTTTCTTTCATAAATTCTTCTTGCATAGAGGATTGAATATTATCCCAAATTTTGCTAGTGATGAAGTATGGATAATAGAATTTTATTTGCATTTTGGTGGTAATGCATGGATGCAAATAATTTTATGGTTTTTGTATAACAGGCATGCAAATGTATAAATATTACGTAAACTAAATTTGCTGAAGTATTCTAAAATTAATGATTTCCTTTTTGTGATTTGCTTCAATTGTTTGTATCATTCACATATATGAGTGCTGATGGTGAGGTTCAGAACTTCCACATGATTTAAAGGCTGGCAATAAAATGATTAGAGAAAATTGTAGTTACTTCCTTTATGTTTTTAATTTATATATTAGATTTTAAATTGTGAAAATTTAATATTTTTTAAAAATATAAAAATGTACAATCAGTATAAAGTGATAGATTTTAAATAAAAGAGTAAATTGCTATGACATTTCTTGATGTTTTCTCAAATTACATAAGGAACCTAGTTTTTAAAATTCTACACAAATTTTTCTTTTATTTTAAAAATATTAAATTATTATCCCTTTTCACATTACACCTTTTGAGTTTTGAGGACGAGGAATTTGTGATTGAAGAAATGGCTGCCGCAGAGAACAAAAATACCCACAAAGGCTCAAGATGGTCTCTTAATGGAATGACTGCTCTTGTCACTGGCGGAACTCGTGGAATTGGGTTAGTCCTTTTATTTTTTGGAATGGTAATATTTTTTTGTTATGATTTTTTATTTTTTTTTCTGAACCTAACTGTGTTTAACTTTGATTTCAGGCATGCTATAGTGGAGGACTTATGTGGGTTTGGTGCGACTGTCCACACTTGTTCCAGAAACCAAGCTGAGCTCGACAAGTGTTTGACAGAATGGCGTAGTAAGGGGTTTTCGGTTTCTGGGTCTGTGTGTGATGTCTCATCTCAACCCCAGAGAGAGAATCTCATTCAGGAAGTCACTTCCATCTTCAATGGCAAGCTTAACATTTATGTAAGTTAACTCCCTTTTTGCTAATACTACGAGGAAATAAAGATGTAATACGGATATAATAATTTATACAACATACTTTAGTACCATGACATGTAAAATGATGTATAAAAGAGATGGAGACGTAAAAAAAAGTTACTTTCACAATCTGGTAATGAATTGTTTTGTAAATAACATTTTTCAATGTAATAATTGTTATACAAATAGCATTTCAGGATCAATCCTGTTTGAGTCACAATCAGCAATAAATGTAAACATCTTTTTTAGTAGGAATTCAAACCTTGTTTCATCATCCATTAGGAAACTAGTCTTTACCACTAAACTCAACTCTATTAGTAAAAAACAAAAAATATATCATCGGGAATTGGGATTACATTTCTTAGAGGCTAAGGTTTTGTTTCTTGTTACTTGACATAGGTGAACAATGTTGGAGTAAACTATAGGAAGCCAACCATTGAGTACACTGCTGAAGACTATTCACTAATTATGGCAGTCAATTTAGACTCTGCTTACCATCTGTGCCAAATTGCTTATCCTCTTCTGAAAGCATCTGGAATGGGAAGCGTTGTGTTCATTTCATCTATTGCTGGTGTGGTCAGCTTAGGGACTGGATCCGTCTATGCAGCATGTAAAGGTGGGCTATCAATTGTGTTCATTCTCATTTTGTTTTTTAAATTAATGAAAGGTTGGTGTGATCAAGGGCATTGAATATTTCCTGTCCAATACTATTTTCAGCTGCAATTAATCAGCTTACGAAATACATGGCTTGTGAATGGGCTAAAGACAACATAAGGAGCAATTGTGTTGTTCCTGCCACTACCAATACACCACTTGTCGAACATGTAAGGTTTTGGCTTCCTATTTTTATTGGAGTTAGTTGTTTTCCATTTTTGACTGAAGGATTTGAAGATAAAATTACTGGACTGAGACATGGAATTATCCTGTCACTCGTTAGGACGTGGAAAACTCTAGTAACAAACCATCTTCTACAAAGCTTACAATTATAACTTATGTTAGAGAAAAAAAGCCTAAAATAATAGTTAGCACACCATATCTCATAATGTGATTAAGTGACTGTGTTTGAGAGTGTTTTGCTTTTCTCCTATATACAATGGTCACTTCCAAAAAATACTATTATTCGTCATAGTAAAATTACATTTTTGTCATCCATCTCCTCACTGTTCATATGCAGTTACTCTATATCTTTCTATATTATAAACATTTCAACTACTCTATATCTTGTCTTCTATATTCATAAACATTTTCAATCTTGAGTTTGCTCAACTTTTGTGTAACTATTTTATTGAAAATTTGTTTCTATTTATTTTTATTTCAATTGATCAGGGATTTATTTACCTTGGAAAATCATAAATTACCTTACATCAGGTTCATATTTCTACGTGGATCTTTCTAAAATGAATTTAGCTTATTTTAGTATATACATCAGGCCAACTACAAATTTTTACCGACTAATATATTAGAAGATCTCAAAAACCTTATTTGTTAGTTTTTGACTTTTCAGAAATATATTAGCTGATAAATTAGTAGTGGTGGTTCTTGTTTCTTTAGTAGCCAACTAGGCCCAATAACGTTTGGGCTAGAAATAATTTTGTCTAGCCTAAGCCAAATTGGCACGATCCTTTTTAGGCCATCATTTTCACAGCCTGGCCCCAATGGACCATCAAGCCAGCTTGTTGGACTAAGCTAATTTTGATAACTCTACACAACTGGCCCTAAAGAAAAGGATTTTTCCTTCAAAAATGGTTATCCGACTAAGTGTTCTTATGGGTAAAGGAGAGAGTAAAGGTTGAAAACTTATATATTGATATATAATTTAGGAGAGAGTAAAGGAGAGAGTTATATTAGGCATTTGACAAACAACATAAAACTTGTGGATGTATAAAAAATTAACCTACAAATCGTAAAAATAAATATTTGTTTATTATATTTTATATTAACTATTTAACAGTTAATAATATCAGTGTGTCACATGGGTTACAAAACAAGTTAGTTAGTACACTACTACAATACTAACAATCCAACAAAGATCATTTCTTCAATGCCGTCTGTATTAAAGGCTCTGTTTCATAAATATCTTATATAAAGCTAATTTCTATTAAAATCTTTAATTTCAAGCGGCTAATTAATGATATTGGTTTGGTCACAAATTCAGACTGATTGTCGGGTCTCATCATGAGCATATTCATTGGAATTCAGTATTATGGTACAGATTGATCCAGTAATAGTATATTTATTCAACAGCATATAGTTGTCATCAAGTTTGTGCCCAACCTATCGAGGAAAATATGTAAAATAGATGTACTAAGATCTAATTGTTGTTAATTCTTTAATTCTTTAATAAAGTTTAATTCCTTAACATATGTTTTTGCTTTTTTAATAACACATGTGTAGTTAGCTATTATTAGTTAATTGTTTATACTGTATCCTTGTTAAGCATCCTAAGTTAAAGGTAGCCGAGGATTTGATTTCAGTGGAGGTAGTGTGAAAGGTGTAAGGAAAGAAAACAGAATGGTGTAAGAAAGGAGTGAGTGGGGAAATGGTGCGAGGCTTCAAGTCGCCTACCAGGGTTTCCTTATCTTTTTCAGAGAGCATTCACGTGTTTATGTATTTTATGCACTTATCAGCTTTGCTGTAATAATTCAAGAATTTCGTATCCTTTTATTCCAGTTACAGAATACGAGCAGTACATAGGCTTTCCCCCTATACTACATATGACAGATGAAAACATGAAATTTCAATGTCATCTGAGTTTTACAACTTCTACAAATGTATTGATTTGACTTGAATGATACAGCGACAACCTTTTTGAGGGCTACCATAGTTTCCATTAAAAAATTATCTCTATAAAAGTAAAATTCGTAATATATAGGAGGCCTGCATTCCAAAATAAGGGGACAATAATGGTGTTCAAATCTTTTGTTAGCTTAAAGATCATTTTTATCTTGATTTATTGAGGAGTCTATAGATGTATGGCTCTTCACTTTTCTGTTAAGTTAATAAGATGAGATTTTTCCTGTTAAGCTGTGAAATAAGATGAGATTTTTCGGATGTTGGGACAAGTTTATCCATAAGTATTTCTAAAAAAAATAGGAAAAAATGAAATGATTTTCATTATTATATATAAATTAGAAGTTTTTTCATTTAATTTTTCTAAATTCATATTTTTAACTTGTAGATAAACTAGTTTTAGTTTGTATCTGAGATCAGTTCTGCAAAAAGACGGTACTTCGTGATAATTTCTATTCATTTTTGTTTCTGTTTAGATAAAAAAAATGTTATAAACACCAAATTCTGAAAAGTATAAATAAACATGCACATTCAGTGACAATGATATAGGGTTTATTTTGAAAAAAGATAAAATTCTAAGGACTTTTAGAAAAATAAAATAAAATAAAAATTATATAAATTTTTTCATAAACTAAAATTAGTTTTTTTTGCATAAAGTTAATTTATAGAATTTATATATATATATATATATATATATATATATTTTATTTTATTTTATTTATATTCCTATGAAAAAAATTATCCATACTTACCTACATATAACAACATATTTAAGTCTTTAGTAGCATAAACACTATGTTTCGATTATTGATTAGAATAGAAGTTATGCTTATAGAATATGATCATGTACAATGGATACTCTTTCCTCTTTTATGCAAGAATTCTTTCTCATTGTTTTGTGTACTCATCTTTTGTGATAGCTCCTTCGCAACAAGAAGTATGTAGAAGAAATGCTATCACGAACTCCTCTTGGACGCATTGCAGAAGCTGAAGAGGTTTCATCCTTGGTGGCTTACCTTTGTTTACCTGCTGCCTCTTACATCACAGGACAGGTTATTCTTGTTGATGGAGGATTATCAGTTAATGGATTTCAACCCAGCATGAGCATAACATGACATTCTCTTGTAACATATACTTCTCACCTTATTCTCTAACTTTCTATCATCTTTGATATAAAAATCCTTTATTTATTTATTTTATGACATTTGTTTTAATATCATTCTTAGTTATGTATGTAGATGGAAAATAAAGGAATAATTTCAAACATGAATGAGATATTTTGCTATATCTTATAATGTCTATGGAAACAAAACATCTTCTCTTTTGTACTGATTCATATTTTGTTTTTAATACAACCTAATATTCTATCATTTATTATTTTTATATTTCCTTTTTATAAATTTATTTTAATGATAATATTATAGATATAATTAGATTAATAATTCTTATTTCATTATAAATTTTTTTCATGCTCAAAACAAATAATGTCAATTGTTATATATATATATATATATATATATATATATATATTAAATAAGTCTTCCATCAAGATATTAGGAGATATAACATCAGAAGAAACATGAAAATGATAAAGTTGATGAGAATAAAGGCTAGAATTAGAATTCAACTTCTAGTAAAACTCAGTCTAAGATATTCTTTGAAAATGAAAATTTTCATTGTATCAACGGTGAACAAAGATGTCATCTTGATTTCATTGGTGAACAAAGATGTCATCTTGATTTCATTAATATATGTTGATGATATAGTCTTTGATACTAATATTTCTTTTTGATATTTAATTTTTGATATTTAATTTATGAAAAGTAAATCTTCATTTTAGATTTCATATTAAAAATGTTGGTACTCACAGATTTATTTGATTTTGAAGTTGCTCGATACAAGACTGGTCTACAAAAAAATATTATGTACATAATTATAATATTACGTACATAGTTAAATTATATGATTCTTACTCAATTTTCTTACAAATAAATAGAGTGTAATGAAAAATAAGATTTCCTAAAAAATTGTATCAGAAAATTACACCATACGATCTCCCAATAACCCTTGACACTGCTTTCTTCATGCAGATAAGAAAAATACGTATAGTAACATACCATGGGACGAACAAGGATAACACGAAAACAATAAATGTGGAAATGTATATTGATATATTATTTAGTAAAAAGCAAGCGTTTATATACAAAATAAATGATAAGAAAAACTTTGAGAAAATAAGAAGGAAAGAGTCATGCAAAAAAGTTGTGAAACCGTAATATTCCTCTGGGAATCCATAATACCAAGTTTGACCACAATCTGTTTAAAATTTTTATTCTCAACATACTTGATAAAAATGTTAACTCGCTCTAACATGGAGAATATAGGGAGTAGTTGAAAAAATTGGTTCTGATCTTGACAATGTGGCAATCTATCTCTATGTGTTTCTGAACGTGGAGATCACCTAACAGATATTTCAACCACTAAATCTCACCAGTAGGGGCGATTAGGTCCTATACTCCACTTCAGAGGAGGATCGAGAAATGGTTATTTGATTTCTAACATAAAAGAGAATTCCTGATGAAAATGCAATATCTAATAGTGGAACGTCGGATGTTGGGACAAGAGATCCAATTAGAATCACTGAAAGCTTTAAGTTTGAGTTGCAATTTAGAATTTTTTGGAAAATATAGTCCTTGAGAAGAAGAAGGGTTTTTTATATACTTCATATATATTGTGATTTCAAGTGTTCGATTATGACTATAGTTAAGAATGAATAACTTTAGTGTCGTTTACTATAGGAATAAAATATCACCTCTTGAATGTAATAAGATAGTAATAAAAGAGAAGTGATTAAAAATTATGAAAAAAAAAATCAAATAAATAAATATATATATAAATAAATAAATAAATAAAAAAAGAAACAGATTTGGAATTGATAGATCACTTTGAAATAACATACCTATAACACTAAAATGGATCTATAAATTAAAGTTAATTTTAAAAGAAAAACGATAAAAAATAAGAATGGATTATGATGAAGTTTACGTGCTAATAATTAAAATTAAAAACTTTCAATCATAAATAAATTATTTAAGAAGAAAATTATAAAAGATAAAGTTAATATTTTAAAAAAATTATTTTATTTTTCTAAACTTATTTATTAAAAAATTTACCTAAACAAATAGCATAATTTTAATTTTAAAGTAAAAAAATATTTATAAAAATATTATTTATTTATCAAGTGTATATATTAATTTATTTTTTAAAAAAACACTCTCGATATATTGATCATAAAATGATGATTATTTGTTATAAAACTAGATTCATCTTCAATAAATAGAGCTAGATTTTTTTTTTCTTATTTTTTCATGTGTATTAATAAATATGAGATAGAGAAATTATAAGAAAATATTTAGTAATATTGTTTCTTCTTAATAACGAGGTCGAAAGTTGATTAAATGAAAGATGACGCGAGACAGTCTCATATTCGATGCATGCTTTTAAAGCAGCTATCAATATCGGTTAGGTGAATATAAAATAGGGCGCCCTCCTGCATCAGGACCAGCTTTGAAACCAGATAATTAGACCACTCTGGTAGACAAAGACAACCTAATGCATCTCCCAAAATTTAATAATGCTATAATTTTGAACAAGTCTCATAATCATAAAAAAAATTGACTGTGTAAAATTATTTTATTTTTAAATATTAATTCAATTAAACATTTTTAAATCAACAATTTTTACAAATTTACCTTCACTCAACTCATCCTGATCAATGATCAGACGACTCAGTCAGCACTGCATGCATTTTATATTCCATTGTTTATTTTAACCATTATATTAATCAAATTAACGTTTATTTAAAAATATAATTTAAAATGTTTTAAGATATAATTTAAGTTAAATAGTATAATACAATAAATAATTGAAAGTAAAAAATTAATTAGACTAAAAATGAGAGGGTTTCTGGAGATGATTGAGAGAAGGGAACAGAAGTAAAGATGAAAATTTTGAAAACCATTCTCTCTCTTAACCTCGTAATCCAAACCCATCCTTTTCTCCTTTTCAGTTCATTCGACCTCAACATTTGGAAGGATATATGCATTACTCTTGAAAATTATATGAGTGAGCAGAGATCAAGCATTCCCTTCTGCTTTTGCATGTACCATATGACACGACATCATGGATCCTAGGAAACAACATTTGTTGTCTTGATCCGTACAAAACCCTGGGCGTAGAAACCTGGTTTTAATAGCTGGTGTAAGCTGTTTCTCATGAGCGCCAACAGTTTGTATAATGCAAACTTTACTAACACACGCGTCATAGATTGCAGGAAGAAGGTGCCATTTGCTTAAGGGTGTAGCTTATTCATGCGCAGCTGCTGAATCCATATAAGTCATGGATTACTGGTGTCATGCGCATATGATCTCTTTGATGCTCAATGCATGTAAGGCATGGCTTACTCGTGTCATATGCATACCTTCTCTTTGGCTGATGAGGATTGCCTTTATGGCATGTCTTACCCGTGTCATGTACATATCTTTTCTTTGTCTGATGCTGAATGCATATAGTCATGACATGGTCTTCCTCGTGTCATGAGCATAATTTTCCTTGGCTGATGCTGCTGAATTCATTCGCATGGCTTACTCGTGTCATGCGTAGCTAATTAGCCATGACACGTATAGTTCTGTCATTTCCATAGCTGTTCATGAATATGAGCACAATTGCATACTGCTTCAAAAATTAGACACATCATATACTTCTGTCTTCTTCTTATATTATATCTCTTCTTTCTATTTACTTTACTATTTTAACAAAACACTTGTATTGCAAGTTGCAGCAGCAATAAATATCTGTCATTTCATTGCCTTTGCAGGTGGAGTCAAAGATTCAAATTTTGATGAATCCTATCAATATATAATTTTATTTTATTCTATTGCTTTAGAATATGATCAAGTTATACTTTATTTTTTAATTGTTTAAAATTTTGTGAAATATTTTTTTTACTATCTCTATGTCATGTTGTAAATTTTAGGGTAATAAAAGAAGTTGATTTTTTTTGTGTAGTCTGATAAATATAATTTACAGATTAAGTTTTATATAAAATCTCAAATCAAATTTGTATCTGTCTTAAATTACATTTTTGTTCATAATATTACCAAAAAAATTAAATAGATAATTATATTTAAATTTTATAAAAATTAAATTGATATAAAAATTATTTTAATAAATAATATATTTTATCAAGACAAGAAATATTTTAATTAAACCAAATTCTCAACAGACATTTATTTCATATAATAAATTTAATTAACATAAGAATATTTATAAAAATATTTTAATATTTTATAAAAAATAAAAAATATATTTGATCGTATAATCTCTTACCATCTTTATCCATAAATCTCTTCAACTTTTTAACATAAATTTTATATTTCTCTTAATTTTTTTACTACATTTGCACATATTTTTTTCTTTAAAATTAAATAAATATTTTTTTTCACTCTATCTTTAATAAACACCGTGTTTATACGTGTAGAAATTAAAACTTAATCACTTTAACTTTTTAAAAATTGAAACATAGATTTTAACAAAATATAAATATAGAAATTTAAATACTATTAAACAAATCACATGAGTATGATGAAACAATCAATAAACATGGTACTGAACAAACCAAATCACATTCATCATAAATTTAGTAATGAAGTAATCTTTTTCTAAAATATCAAATCGATAAAGACACCCTCCAATTATAAACTCCAATGGAAAAAGTTTGAATTAAAGGCTAATAAATACCACCACCCTCCTCTCTAATGGAGGGTTTGGATGCACTCTAACACCAAATATCCATGTTTTTTTTTCTGGTTATATGACATGCATGGAGGGTGAATCACAGTAATTATAAATGTTTTGTGACAGTTATAATTGTAATTGTAATTTTACTTTGTTTTCTCAGATTTCTCTAATCTGAGAATTTTTGTTTTAATAGGTGCAAATTGGGGTCATGAAGGGTTTTGATTTTCAATTACAATGACTAATGTGTTTCAGAGGAATCTTGTGGATCTGGTGTTTCTCCATGATAGATCATTGATAATGGTGAAATGGTGAAAGAGAAAGAAGAGGAAGATGGAGGTGGCTGGAAACAAAAAGGATAAAAAATTATTCTGATAGTTGAGAAATGATCTTGCATGTAAGATACACTATATCAGTGTGAAATTGATATAAATCCAACAATAGATGATAATGACCCACCGAAGAATAAGTATAAAGTACAAAGGTGGTCCACTGTAGCATTTGCTTCCAAAACATATAAAGTTAATGAAATAAATATATTATAACTATGGTAAGAAATAAGAATTTATGATTAATTAAAGATTGATTTGTTATTATTTTTTATATTTTTATTTTTGTTAAATGTAGCTATTATATGAATTTTTTGAAGAAAAAAAGGAAGGTGGATTATTAAGGATGGTAAAGCATTAAACATAAGTGGTAACTATGATGGTGATAAATTGATTACTATTTTCTTCGTTGTAATAAGGAAAATTTCAGTGAAATTAGTAGTACAAGGAGAATCAGTGTGGCTTTTTGGTGAAAGACTGAAAAGCTCAGCTTCTGAGTCGCAGATGAAATGCAGACGCTGACTCGACCTCTCTGCGCTTCTCAATCACGTGCAGTGTTTTTTTTTGTCACGTCACTAAATATCACTTTCACGAGGCAACCTAGTAAATATATCACTGCATGCAAATTTGGTAGTTTATATTTTATTCTATTTAATTAATTAATGTAGTATCAGTTATATTTTAATTTCCCTTTCTAACAACAGTCGCAAGTTTAGCAACCAAACCTTAGTTTATACTTTAAATCTTTCACTTATTGTAATTCGCATGTTGTCAACGATGTTTTCTGTTAATCTCTCATGCGTGTATTGGTTTAATACTCAAATGACTTATTACGTGTTACGCTACGTAGTTCTAGTTCAAGATGAGCAAAACCACACGAGCACAGTATAAATTATTACGAGACAAATTTGAAATAACATTAATTAATAGAAAACAAATAATTTTGTCTTTGATTAGTTCATAAGAAAGTGGCAGTGAAATGATCATTTGATTTAGTAATAGGTTTTAAAATAAGAAAAACTGGATATGTGATGGTGTGTAATTGAGTTGAAGGAAGAAGGAATGACAAGTGTCGTTTATGAAAGAGAGGTTTGTTAGGTGTGGAGTGGTGGTGGCTGCGTGGATATTTGAATTTGAATTGAATGAAAAAAAGGAGAGAGAGTATTTGAAGGCATTGCATATGTTAGCAGATCCACGTAAGAAAAAGCCACGCGTCCCACATTGAATATTGAGAACCTGAGATATTCTGCAAGCGTCAATCGCCTTTGACATGAGGTCCCACACGTGTCCAAATATCCTTTGTTACGTAGATCGCTTTCATTGGACAACTGGAATCGCCACCATAAAGCGAACCTTCTCTTCCTTCACAACTCTCCCACACTCACTCTCCTTTTCTCTTCACTCATTTCCACGCGCCCTCTATTTTATTAACTTAATTACTACATTTCTTTCACTTCATTCTTTTTCTTTCCTTATTAAATGTTATTTATTATTTTATTAAATGAAATAAATTTTCTTATAAAAAAACACTCACAATAAAAATTAAAGGAAAAAAATAATAAAAACACCAAATTTATAATTAAAACATAATTAAACTTCGATCTTAAAATATATATCATTACATTTAGATCAACAAAGAATTGAAAAATAAAATTAATATATTAGAAAGAAAGCTGTTAAATTTATAATGTTCATATATTTAGTTTTTACTTTAACTATTTTTATGATTTTTTTTTTATTATTGGATTTTGAGAATTTTTTTATTGATTTTTTTTCTTCTTTCTTTTTTAATTTTGTAGTAATATTAAATTTGATAATTTTAATTATTTAATTCATTATTATATTTCTAATTAAATACATATTTTTCATGATAATAATATTTATCAAAATCAAATATTGAAATTATTTTTAACAATACTATATTCTCTGAAAATTCTCAACATAAAATTATTGACCCTAAAAATTGTTTGAAGGTTACAAAAATTTTCACCATATTAATTGTATTTCTTTCCTATCTTCATAATAATATCTATCTTATTTAAATCTTTTTAAAATATATACAATTTATGTAAAATAATGGTCATCAAATTTTTATGGTAAAAAGAATATTATTAATCATGAATTTATTAAAATATATTATGCTCAATATTATTATTTTAAAAAAATATGATGGAATAAGAATTATATAATTCAATTATAAATGTATATATAATATTTTTAATAAATTTATAAGAACAAAATAATAGAAATAATAATTAGTTTATGTTTTTAAGAATAATTTTTATTTTTTATTATATTTTTTAATATAATTATGTTTTACTATTATATGAAAATATTAATTTTTTTTACTATACATATAAGACATTTTGAGAAATATAAATATATAATATTTTCATGAAACTATTAATTTTTTGTTTTCTTGTTATTTTAGTGAAACACAAGTTATTGTTAGAATTTTTTAGAAATGCAACCTGAACTTTTTAGTGCATTTTTGAAATATTAAAACTTAAAATCTTAATCAAAAGAAATTTTTCCTTGCATCTAAATAATATTAATTATAATATATTTTTTATCTTCAAACATGTCATCATAAAATTTTCCTCAAATTTCTGAGCAATTTTTTGAATATCATGCATTTTTTTAGTTTATGTTAAAATTATTCATATAAAAAACTAATTTAGTTTATAAATTATTCATTCATCATTGAAATAATTTTCAGAATTATACAGAGTAAAATGTATAGTCTGTTTTCTATTTTATTTCACCAACTATTATTCTAGTTTTGATAAAGTATGGGATAAATTCTTAATATTTTGAAAATAATAATTTTAAAGTATTTTATTCTAATAAGACGTTAGAAATTTAATAAGTAAATAAAGCAGTTAGTTCATAAATGATTTATATAAAATATTTTATAAAGAGCAGGAATAAAAATAAAAACAAAGCAAATGTTCTGTGTTTCTTCATTTTTAACCTTTTGATAAATGTAAACAGTAAATAAGGAAGGCGCGTGTAAGTGTTCCCTATTAGGAGCGATGGTGGTTAGTAGAATCGAACAGGAATATCGTATTCTAAGATGAAGCCACGTGGTGACATCGTCCGGCCGAACACCTTAGGAGACCGAAAAGTGAAATAGAAAAGAAAAAAGAAAAACATTAAAAGAAATGAAACTAAGTTAGTCATATTCTGGCATAAATAAAACTGTAGGTATATAATTAATAACTGGTAGTAATAAAAAAATATTAAAATTTATAATTAAAATGAATTATGTAATAAAGTTACATAGATAGAGGTTATGGAATAATAATAATGTTTGGAGTTAGGCTATAGAAATTGGAAGGTAAGAGAGAGAGAGAGAGAAGAGGACCACATGCGTGTCTGAAAAGAAAGAAGGGTTGAAGGTAGCGTGGATGGAAATGATTGGTGACACGTAGGGGTGAGAGAAAAGGGAAGCACCACGTGTAAGAAAGGGGAGGGAAGGAGGGATGTGATGAAGGGTGGAGATGGGATACGGTGGTACTGACGGTGACGGGCAGGCTGCCCGTGTGGCCCCCAGCTCAAGTGAACAATTCCTCTCTTTCTCTTTCTCTCTCTATCTCTCTCATTCTCACCGCCTAGAAAACCTTTCTCCCCCAATCCCATATCAAATGGCACTGCCCCCTCACACAAAACCCTTCCATTTCCTCCTATTAGCCTTCGTCTCTCTCTTCTCTTCCCTTCCACCGTTTATCTGTCTCAAAACAAATTACTCATACTGCGACAAACTCTCTTTTTCTCTCTGTTCATTTCGCGGCTATATAAGAACACCTTCTCAATGGCTGGTATTTGCTGTGGAGTTGTTGGAGAAGGTGAAACGCCTAATCCTCTTGAGCCAACATCTCGTCCTTCCAGACGTCCCACTATGGACATCCTACCCTTGAAGTACATCGCTGACATGGCTGTGCCTGACTCTTCTCGCAAGCGCCCCAAGCTCGATCTCACCGACCGCCAAAATCAACTTCAAAGTCGTCAAGAATCCTCCGGAACCAAGGTTATGAAGAAGGATTCCGAATTCGCCAACGACCAAGAAGACGACGACGTTTCCGACACTAAATCACTAAGTGATGATGACTCTTCCGAAGATGACGACTGTCCCAAGTTTGGCGTCACCTCCGTCTGCGGTAGGAGAAGAGACATGGAGGACTGCGTTTCTCTCCGCCCTTTCTTCTCGCTTGATGTCTTCCACTACTTCGGCGTTTTCGACGGTCACGGTTGCTCTCATGTTTGTATTCTCTCACTGTTCAAGTTGGTGTTCATGGATCTGGCTGCGTCTTCTCGTTTTAATTCTTTCAATTTGTGGTTTCCACAGGTTGCAACCATGTGCAAGGAGCGCCTTCACGAGATTGTGAACGAAGAGATTCTCGACGGGGACGATAATTTTGAGTGGAAATCGATGATGAAGACCGGTTTCGCTCGCATGGACGAAGAGGTTTTCCGCCGGAGCCAGGGCAACCAGACTTTCAACTGCAGGTGCGAGCTCCAGACTCCGCACTGCGACGCCGTCGGATCCACTGCTGTTATCACCGTCCTCACGCCGGACAAAATCGTCGTCTCCAACTGCGGCGACTCCCGCGCTGTCCTCTGCCGTAACGGAGTCGCCATTCCTCTCTCCTCCGATCACAAGGTACCATCTCTCTCTCTCTCTCTCTTAATTTTCATTCATTTCGTATCCCGAGGAAAAGAAACATTTTGTAACGTATAACCGTTTTTGGATCCGTTTTGTTCAGCCGGATCGCCCCGACGAATTGCTCCGTGTTGAATCCAAAGGAGGGCGCGTGATTTACTGGGACGGCCCGAGAGTGCTGGGTGTGTTGGCCATGTCTCGAGCCATAGGCAAGTGAATGAGTGAACCCGTGCCGCCCACGATAGCAGCTTGCGCTTTTTTTAATGTTACGGTTCGCGCATTTTAGCTTTAGGCGGTTTCTTAAATTTTAACGGTCGTGTGTTACTTTGTTCAGGTGACTACTACCTGAAGCCGTTCGTGATATCGGAGCCAGAGGTGACGGTGACGGAGCGAAGTGATGAGGACGAGTGTTTGATACTGGCTAGTGATGGACTGTGGGATGTGGTGTCGAACGAAACTGCTTGTGGGGTGGTGAAGATGTGCCTGAAGTCGCAGAAGCCGCCGACGCCCCCGGGGTCTCCGGGGGGTTACGTGACGGCGGACGGATCCGACCGGGCTTGCTCCGATGCCTCGATTCTGTTGACAAAGTTGGCTTTAGCGAGGCACAGTGCGGATAATGTTAGCGTGGTGGTGATTGACTTGAGGAAGGATCAAGGACAAACATCCACTTCCACCTCCAACTACGTTAACGAGTGAATGAAGGAGTGTCCCTTTTAAGCGTAATGGGCACTTTTCACTGCACTGCACACCCTCTGTTTTCAGGATTAAGGATGGGGAGACAAAATCCAAGGTCTGCCTTTTTTGCTTAATCAATGTTGTTTTTTCGTTCTTTCCAAGTGTAATGTCGTTTTTTTAGATTTCAGAAAAAGGGAGGAAGAAAATTGTAAGTTTCGAAAGTGGAAAAAAAAAAAATCATAGGAAAATTTCGCTGTAGGGGAAATTCGTGTCGACAATCTTTTCTTTTGTCCATAATCGACTCTATAAATTGAGTTTTCCTTTGGTTTTTGTCAGTGTCTATGCCGATTCTATTTTAAGTTTTCTCTTGGGGATGCTGGAACAAACACGATTTTGTTGGTCGTTAGTTTAACTTGTACAACATTTTGCTCTCGATTCGATCACTCTTTCATCAAGTGGACAACAACAAGCACGAGTCATCAGCAGTTTTTCCACACTACATTCGGAAAGCTTCGTATTAAAAATTCAAACAATCGCCCTCTCATTCAAGAACTTTCTTTATTCCTGAGCTGAGAAACAATAATTTTGAAACATAGTCGTTTGGGTTTGAATGAGTTAACAGATTGTCTTCTCTGATCCCATCCTCCCGAACTCTTGGAAATCCAAATAAAGGATTGAAATATTGACATGAATCTTTAATGATGATAGTTGATGAAAATTTTGAATACTGGTAAAGAGATGCACTTCAGTATCTTGTCACTAGTTTTTGTAAGGAAGCATTTATAAGCAAGTGTTTTGTGATTTTAAAGGGTTGGACGAATATTTTTTTTATTGAAGTGTACAAATTCGACGTCACAATAATAATATGAAGGAAACGAGATTGAGCAGGGTAGTGAGCAAGTGGTGACATCATGAAAAACTATCAAAATGTGAATTTGTAGAAGCAGTTGAATGATTAGTCTGTTTGCAATAACAATTTGAATAATGCTTTAGTCAAAATTACAAAGGGGCACTAACAAATGCATCTATATCCCTCCAAATACATGCTTCCAATGATTTCGTATCTTTTTAAGGATTGAGTTCCATTATTATTTTAATAGCTAGTTTTAAGGAATGTTCTATTATTTCGGCGTTTTTTTTTATGATGGTTAGTGATGCGGATCACGGAATTTTGGCATCATGAACAAGATAATGGGAATTTACATGTTTGCATAATAATTCTGAACATACTTTTGGGAGCTATAAGGACATCGTTTGATAAATTAAAAATATAAATATATTTTTTATTAGAAATTAATTTCTTACGACATTTTCAGGATATATTGACATTGATGTACTTAATGTCACATTCGCTTTCATAGAAAATAAAATCAAATTAATACTCTAAATAATAATGACATAAAATTTAAAAGAAGTTAAAAAAATAATTAATATTAAAAATAATAATGAGATAAAATTAAAAAAAAAAGTTAAAAAATATGAGATAAAATAAGTTATTAAACTTTAAATTATATAAAAGCAAAAATGATTATAGTATTTTTTTTCTTTTCAATTTAGAGCCAGATTCTCTTTGTATCTTATATTAACTTATATTTGTTTAAATGGGGATATTCTTTCCATCTTTTATTATCAATTAAATGAAGATATTCTTTCCATCTTTTATTATGAAAATACATGTAATGGACATTCAAAGGAATATTTTTATGTATCTTAAATCGAATTAACTTATATCAATATATTCAACCATTATTTTTTATATTAATTTTTGAAATTATTTTTTAATGTTTTTCTCTTTCACAGAATAGTTGACTGCAACAATATCAAAATTATAAAATGGATGGTATTTTATCAACTTTTCAAGGTTAATCTCTTTAACCTAATCTCATAAAGATTGATTTTTTTTAATAATTAATAAGTAATTTATACTTCTTTTTTTTCTCATGTTTGTTTGATTTATAAACTTGAAGAGTTATATATTCTTTTATCAATCTTTTGAATACTAATGGTTAGATTTCCATTTATCATAAAGTTAAAAAAAAATTTATAAATTAAAACACAGTTCTTTTTACTTCAAAACATAGCTATATAAATATTAGATTCGATTATAACTTAATTTATTTACCTTTTATAATTTAATAATTGATATAATTTATAATACTTAAAAGTTTTATAATACATTATTAATGTATAAATTTTTTATGGGCGAATCTTCTTAAAATTTTAAATTAAACCTTTTCATCTTAACTTATTTATTTAATATTGAAATCTTATTTATTAACTCGAATATTTCCAATTATTAAAAAAAATATTAAAGTAATTAACTTAGGATAAATCATAATTGTATAACATAGGATCATGATAATATTTGCATGTATAAGACTCATACTTTATCTAATGACATATATTTGAATATATTGGACAAAGAATCTCAAAAATTCTAATTTAGAATATCTATTCGAATCATTTCCTTATTCAAAAAATTCAACATAGTGATGCTTGGTATTAATTTCATGTTCAGATCATTAGTATTAAGTAGGCATTGATAAATTTCTTCTATTTGAAACATGATTAACTCTAAACGGATCGTTTTGGGTAAGAAATAAACAATTTGTCTTGTTTTTCCAAAGCTCTCACATCCCATTTTGACATTCATCAAGAGTGTGTATTAGTGATAATCTCTCAATTGTTTTGTTTTTTCAAAAAATAATAATAACTATTCTGGGCATCAATAAGTGACTCAGCACAAGTTTTTGAGTTTACAGAGAGAAGAAAACGAAAAATAAAGGAAAGTTAACATGGTTATAATGTAACGCTAGATGACTTATACTGAAACTAACACTGAATGATGAGGGAAGAAAGTCAACTTTTTGTTTATTTGAATTTTGTTTGAACTTGAGCTCCATTATAATTTCTCTCTTACAGAGTTTAAATAAAAATAAAGATATAAGTAAAATCATCTTAAGTCTTAAGCTTTTACAAAAGAAAATAAAATTTGATTATTTAATGTTTATTATAAATAAAGATGTAATTGTTATTGCTATGTTATGAGTGATATATCTGCAAATGCTACTATGATGATGATGATGAAGGTGTGCTGGGTAGCAATAAGATGCAGACGACAGAGGAGTCACATACCAAAGTCGACAACAGATGTAATTTGATGACAGTGGCCTTTATTTGGGACCCAAGTTGTCGACTCAAGAATGGATAAATGCTGTTTTTCTGTATAGTTATATTCCTGTAGTTCTTTCCCGTACACCACTTATGCAATAAAAGAGACAAATCAATAAATACTTTAAAATAACATGTTTTCAATTAATTAATAATTTATCTGACATAGTTTAAGACTAAATTATGTATTATTCAGAGATTAGATTATATATACATAAAATTTTAAGAATGAAATTGACAATGTCATTGAGAAGCAAAGGAAGTTGTATATTAAGTATATACAATTGTTTTATATTTAAATACTATAATAATGATGTTATAGTCATTGGTAGTGTTTTTCTATTAAAAGGATACAGAATTCTTAAACAGAATGAAAGGAAAAGGATATTTGGGTTTGAATTGTTGGTACATTACACCATTTTTCATGCAAATTCCATAAATAAATGAACATGTGGGCTCACATACATAGTTAATCAAAGATGGGCACGTAGCATTTCATCCTTTTTTTAGTGTCAACATCTCTTAGCTGGAAGAGATTTGTTTGGATTTGATGCTGATTGCTTGCTCTCAACCCTATCAGTTGGGCCATAGACTTGTTACATCTGAGAATCAGTTTTCTTCTTCACTAATTATTTCTGGAAAAACCATTCAATTACTTCTAAACCAATGTTATATAGTCATTGGTCTTTTTTAATTAAAAAAGATTGGTTTACCTAATTTGGAAATTAGCTTAAGTGTTATGGTACTTTCTTGATATGGTCACTGCTATCAGGGTTTGGTGATGCTTGACAATTTTGTACAGTTTGATAAATTGTTATGCAGCACTTATAAGGGTGCAACTACTAATTGGGAAATAGTGTATGTGTGAGGGATAAAAATGTTTGAAGCACTATTAGAGGCTAGCATAGAACAATGCCAAAGTGTTTTAGTCAGATATTTTAAAGAGATTTGTTCTTTTCAAACTCCTTCAGAGAGTGATCATGTATTTCATAATAACAAATACTCATGATAGAAATGAAGGTGCTATTCAATGTAAAGTTTCTCTGGTTTGACAGATAAACATGTAGAGAGAAAGTGTGTGAAAGAGAAAAAAAAAGAGTAAAAAATAAATAAAAATAATTTTTATTAAAAGAGTTAGAGGTGTTATTTCTGTATAATTTTATGTTGTTTCACATCAAAGAAATCTGATGGATCCCATCAATTTCTTTTAAACATTTCTTCACTTTTTTTTACCAGACAAAATCTACTTTTTCTCATTTTTACGTCCTTTCTATCTCTCTTTATTTTTTTTCATTACCAAATAAGGTGTTACTCATAAAAGGGTGTGAATTGACTCATTATAATGATTTTGATGCTTAATTTAAAAAAGTTTAAATGTTTGATGTGTTATAGTGAATTTGATATGCAATACACAGTCTCAATATTGGCATCTGCTTAATGTCATGAGACACTTTTTACTGGACCCACCTAATTTTTGAACATTTATTTTATGATCAGACATAATGTGTTTCCAGCCAGTCTCCATATAACATATAATCACTTTTTCAAATGTATGAAAGAAAATTTAAGCATGTCATTGGACCACATAATCTGGACAATTTAATAGCTTCTCCTACTTTTGAGCTTCATGGATTGCTATAAAATTTTATCCAAAACATTATCCACAGAATAAGATTTTACAACAAATTCATGCAACACTTTTCTCTCTCTCTCTCTCCCTCTCTATTATATAATTCAGAGTGAAACAGATCAGCCAATCCTGCTTTTGATTCAGTCCATTTTCTACGAAGGACAATAGGAAAATATGAAATTAGGAGACAGAAGATACAAAATCATATAATAATTTATGACTGATACATTCATGTAAATTAATTTATTGAAGAATATCAGTTAGTACACTCAAACTAACATGGAGCAATTATGCAATTATGACTGCAAAATTTTTCAAACAACATTTTGTCACCTGATATTGTATGCCTTTTGATTGATGTTTAGGATCTTGAATTACACCTTAAAGCCACTAGATACTATAAATCTATATTTACTGTGTTTTCTAGTGACTCAAGCACTTTATCTACAAGAATCTAGCCCCTTGTCCTGAATTAGAACCCAAATAATCATAGTCGCAGTAGCAGTTTTAGTTCTGTCTCTTAATATGATGTTTTTTGGTAAGATCCCTGAGAGGATAAGGTAGAAGTGAGAACACAACATGTAGATAAGATGTAACCTACAATAATGTTATCCTATCCAAACTTTGGCATATAATCAATCGTAATGCTTTATAATTTTCTTCAGCAGTTTACTACTATGTGTTCCAATCAACCTACCAACATAAAAATAAAAATAAAAAGTAACATTATCTGTGCGTGTGGGAAATTAACCAGAATCTGATACTGCTAAATATTTAAAAAAAAATGCAGCGTCCACATGTTCATACTAGAAGAAAAATGTGCAAGACTTCATACGTAGGTAAGATTCAAAAGAAATAAATTTGGCAGAATCATGGATAAGTTTTTATTCCCCAAAGCATGGTGTTAAAAATTCAACCACCAATCTAAAATTTTGCTGGGCTCATATATATGCTGAGGTTGACCATGAGTGCACCACTTTTGAGATTTTCTGAATACAATAACATCCACAACGAATAATGTCATCATAACTCATAAGCATTACGCGTGTGTGGGGGGGTTGGGAATAAATAACACTTGAAACTTGAAAAGCAAAAACCATTCATGCATCCATCTAAACTTAGATAATTAATAAACAAAAAACATTTGACAATCCATATTTGGTTATAAATATGGGAAGTATCAGATTCTTGAAAGGATGCATGTCGGAGACAAAAGTGGAGGCAATTCTTATTATCTCTTTCATCAATCCCTTCACTCATGAATTCTAGTCATTATTTGATTCTATCACATGTTTATTTGGGTAGTCTTGTACCTAACGCAAATCAAGAAAACGATTGTCTTTCTCGTTTCTAAAGATTCAATTTTAGTTGCTTCCACTACTGCAAAAATATAAAGAGATTGAAGCTTTTCAAATTAATCGATGTTATATATACATATAAAGATAGGATTAGTTAACCCAAGGGAAAAATTTATATTTTTAATAACTTCCTTATAAATTTAAATTTTATCAATTAAATAATTGTATCATTATACTTTTGCAATGATTATGTTCTTTTTTTTCTTTACAAATCACAAACAATCTATTGGATCAGTTAATAATTGTTATAAGCGATAAAACCTACATCTGATTTTAAGTATTTAATGTAACTATATATCTAAACCTTGAACATGACACCACTGGTTGGCAGATATAATTTGATGTGAATTGATCGACGGACATTATTTATGTGCATAAAATTTTAAACAATTTAGACATTTGAGGATCAGTAATCTAATTTAAAAGAGTAATGTTTAAATAAAATGGAATGATAACGTATTATTTATTTTTTAAACTGTATGGAATCTTATATACTTCATCTATTTCATGAAAACCTTCAATAAAAGATTTTAAAAGTGCAACCTGCCAGCCTGCAATGAAGTCGTGGGCAAAGGGTATTCAAGAAAGGTCTGCAAGAATAAGAGACAATAGCCCAAAGAAAAAATAAAGTTACGTTTGAAGTAAATTTCACATGCTTTTATTAAAAACTGTAAAATTATGGAAGACACTCTTAAATAAGTAGTATTGAATAATGTGTTCCCATTCTTAAGAAAAACCCTTGGACAAACTACTATTTAATCAAAATTATTCCACCTTGGTGTCTAGGCCCAGATTATTAAATAAAGCTCCCATTAATTCTCCTAAAAAATGTATGAAAAGTGTGTCAAAACAAAGTGTATTACGACATTCTAAGCCTCTATTTACTTATTGGTAATCTTTGTTGGTTACCAATACAATACTAATATAATGCAACATGGTAAACTAGCAAAACTATTTATTGTATATGGTTGCTCTTTGCAAGCTATTGCAGGCTACGAAGATTACAACAAGTACATAAGAGTTGTATAAATGTCAACATAATGCCCACCAAAACCTCATGCAATATCTACACGTTTAATCAATTTTTTATCCCCATGGGCACAAAATATTCAAAATCCCACTCTTCCAGTCACTTGTATTAACAAGTAAACTGAAAGGCAATAATCAAAACCGGTTGAAAGCTGAACTGTTGAATGCTTGATAGAGATCCTCTTTAACTCTTTGGCCTCCATATCTGCTGGCCTTTATGCACCGGTACATGCCCATTTGAAGATGAACTGTTTAAGTTTGTTCCTCTAGGCATCTGTACATGCTCATTTGAAGATGGAATGTCAAAGTTTCTTCCTCTAGGCATCTGTGTATGTACGTTTGAAGGTGAACTGTTGGAGCTTGTTCCTGGACCGGCATATTGAAGAAAATTATGTTGCAGTCGCGGGCGTATGATTCTCTGCATTTTTGGCTGAGTCGAGTGAAAGTAACTTCCATTGTAATTTCTGATAGGAGTTGTGATAGATTTTACTACATGTGGTGGTGCTAACATGGTCAAAAGTGAATTTAGATTGTGATTGTTTGAGGTAAGGAAGGAGTATGTTTTTGAAAACGCCTCGGTTATCTTCTTCAGTTGTCCTGCAGTGACAGATCTTGCAGTATTTTGTGGCTGCTCAAAGGGATCCTCTACCTAACCAATCAAAAGTCAGATACAAATATCAGTAGCAGAGCGAGAGAAAATAAGCATCATAGAATCTAGCATTTGACCCTAGAGCATTGGCTTGTAGGAAAGCCCACAAGGAATCAAGCATTGTTGTGTTGTGGCAATAAACAAATACAGGCTATCCCCAAAACAAAACCATAATGTCACCAAAAAGTAGAGATGAACATATGCAGAGTATTACAAATATAGAGTAAGTCTTGGGTAACCAAATTGTGTTTTTCTCTATCTGCTCCAATTGTCCAGTATACGGGCAGATTCCCAACTCCGAGGCCCACGTATTCATCTGTGCATACTGCAGGAACATACAACATGATGTAATCATTAATTTTTGTAAATAATGCTAGAGGGCAATGCTATATAGATTGAGAAAATTCACTTCCAGAGAGCCTCAACAACAGATGCACATCAAATCTAATGTTATCATTAAAAATACATGATATGCATAACACTACAACATTCTCAGTGGTATTATTCGAGGAGAAAAGGATACAAATTTAAAAGAGAAATATTGTCACCAAGTTATACAACTAAGAATTATGAAATGTAATAAATGATATAGAAAGAAATAAACAAAGAATGTTGTGTAAAAAGTTGAATCACAACTCAAAAATGTATGATCAAGTGCATAGAAAAATACCAGATATTAAACATAGCATGCGTTTATCTTTTACCAATACAAAAAAGTATAAAATCAATGAAGAACGATTACCATTACCATTTTGAAGAATTCAACAAAAAGTTCAGGCACAGATTTTGTGTTAGTTGACCTTGCATTGTTTGATATGTGCCAGTTTATATTAGCCTCACATGTTTCTGCTATAAGATTCTCTGCATCAGCTCTAACGCCTGCATAAATTACATCAAGATAAAGATTACATAAGTCTTGTATACAAGTAAATTGACAATTTCTAATTCCAGTATATAATAATATAGAAGTAAATTGACAATTCTAGACACATCAGGCATTTTGGACATTCCAAACTCACAAATTCAAACAAAAAAGCAAAGGGTTGCTGCCTGGCAATGACTGGGCATGATGAACAAGTTTTTGGTACTTAAACTACGGTTGCAAAAAATAGTTTTTAAAAGAACTAAACAGAACTATTTCAACAGGTTCAGTTATTGATCTACACATGTGAACTGTTTGAAAAAACTAGTGCTGAACTGAACCTTTTAAAAAATCAGTTTTAAGCTGGTTCTGAACCAAACCGGTTTTAGAACCAGTTTTAAGAATTCAACTGATTTTGAACCAATTTTAAAAACTGAACTGGTTTTCTCTGCTAATGGATGATCATCGAAGAGCTAGTCTATAATCATTAGCCGAAGAAAACATAACATGACTGCCAAATCCTTAAAGGTGAATGCTCTAGTTTCTACCATTTCCAGTGGCTAAATTTACTAGTACCTGATCCCACTCTAGGATAACTATACAAGGTTCAATATTCATCTGAAAATTAAAAACTTACACAGCAGAAAATGTTAGTTGTCCTCACAAAAATTAAACCCAACCTGCTAATTCACATGGAGGCCATTTTTTATAATCCATGCTAGATGTAAACATAGCAGCACTAGCTCGAAGGAGCACCTCAAGTTGACATTTTTATGTAGTATACATTATTTTAATTGAAGTTAATCTACCAATTTAACTAAGGACAAAACAGCTAGACTTAGTCGTTTAGCTAGCTTATAAATGTAGTTGGATGTTAAATGCAAATTCTATTATTGAATGAGATCATATTTTTTGCACATGAATAAAGATTTTTTTTTTTTTAAATTCACAAGGAAAAAAAAATAACCCCTTCAGTAACAGGTTTCCAAATATACTGATTAACAGAATAATAATTAACTGATAAACTATACAAGAAATAAGATAACTGATGAATAAATGATGAAAAGAGTAACAAGTCTAAGTCGACACTCCTATACATCTGAGCTAGACCATTGTTTAGTATAATATATTATTGTTGAAATTAGATCAAACATATATACGGTTGACCTATGCAGGGCTTCTTCATTGCTGAAATGAAATTAGCCCAATGAAATACAAAATTCTTGGCCATTATAGTACTGTGGGCATAGATGGATGCTTCTTCCATAGACGGGAAAACTTAGCATACAAATGAACAATGACTACTTAGTGGTGTCGTAAGAAAAAAAGAAGTTTCGGTTTCAATAGTATCAAACCTGTTTTGAAAAAATAGTTTGGTTCGAATTGGACTGGACTCAAAGAAACAGTTCAATTAATTTTTTTATGATCAGTTCATTTTTAAACCACTTTAGTTCAATTCAGTTTCCAAATGGTTCAGATCCAACCGGTTACTTAGCACACCCTTAACTTATGACTCAAGCTGTATGGACAAAGTAGGATCACCGTGAGGGAGCGCAAAGGGAAAGGAAGGGATAGTCAAAGAGGGTCCCCCTCCCACCCCATTCTTCAAGTCCCTAAAAGATTAAAAATGAAAGAACAAAAAGTAAAACACTATGCGTGAGCCTGCAGCACACCATCTGTCATCAGAGTTGAATGTTAGTCAACCCCAGAAACAATGATATTATCTAAAGGACCCTGAAACTAAAAACCCCATCAAACAATGATATTGATCATGTCTTTGAAAAAAAGGGTTAATTCTTCAACTACATGTAAAAAATAAAACTACACGAGGAAAGTTTAAAGTAATGTGGGGAGTAAAAGAAATAGCATGAATATTTTGAAGTCTTGGCATTGAAATAAGGGGTAGGCATTTATTTACAGAATTCTTAACATTGAAGCATGCACTCAATCTGAACATAAAAGAGTGCGAATAATATAGCTTTCTTTAAGCAGGTTTAGCTTCTACATAGCTCACCTCAATACCTCATTCTAGAATAGTGACATTTGATTTCACGCTCAATATGAAAGGCAAAATGTACCTTTAAGATCATCAGCTATATTGCCAGGGTATATATATTTGAGTGGTGGTAAAATTGCAGGAACACATGTCTGAAAAAGGAGGGAAATGTTGGATGCATCAGAGAATACATTTATTATTTTCAGAGAGAATACTACTAACAGTTAAAACAAGTTATAGGGGAGGGCTGGAGGCACCCACTATTTTTTGGTCAGTTTGGTTTGAGGGAACATATTTCGTTTCTATTTTATGTTTTAAAAGATAATTATAGAATTGTCCCCTTACTATCACTGTGTTTCCTCTTTCCAAATATTTGTATAAAAAATCATGGAAATAAGTATCATTCCCTATAGAAATCTTTGCTAACAATGAATAAAGTAAAAATAGGGTGCATGTTTGTAATTGTATGAAAGCCGAAAACAGAAACAAGAAACATTTTCTCAAACCAAAAACGCCCTGGCTAATGTCAAATGTTCAAACTAAGGACCAATTGAATAAAATGAATATATAATGGGACTACAAAGGTAACTAAGCCAAATTTTTCCCAAGACAATGATACCAGAGGCACCGTTAAATTTTGAAATTGTAGCTCAGGTAGAAAGATGAAAAACAACAAATGCATGACCTTCCAGCAAAAACCACCAAAATAAATAACAGATGAGATGACATATAAGCAGAACCAACAAAATATTTCCTAAAATTGGTAGCAGCATCCCCCAAATAACACCAAATAAAGAATTATGAAAAAGGAGAAATACCTGAAAATGAAATATGACAAGTAAACTTAGGGAATAGGAGTTGAAAGTTCCAGCTTTAGAGTTATTGATTTTGTGTGCTTTGGCCCATTCCTTGACCTACACAAATCAGAAAGAATGAAACAAACAGAAGCAATTCCAAACACAGCAACCTCTCTCTAGACTCGAGAATGTACCAGTAAAACCATATCATGAAAGCGGCCATCTATCTTGTTGATCCAAAGCAAAATCTTGGATTTCATTTGGCCTGGCAGGTTATTAATTGAAATGTCACAAGATACACCCTGACGGTTGCTTTTAAATTTTAAAATGGGAACTCGTGCATTGGGGATGAACAGCAAGTTGCTCCCTCCACCTGCAAATTTATGTTATTAAAGAATGTACATACTAAAGAAACTCACAAATTTCTTAAATTTTGAAAGTACAAAGAAAGTTATGACAAGTTTAATAAGCACTACTAACAGAACTCCAAATTGATTGGTTCAACAAGTAATTACATGACAGCATATATGAAATTATCATGCTATCAAGCATGACTCAATCTTAAATCTAAAATGGATAATATACAACAACTCAACCATATAAGATCATTCACCCTATTTTTCTCCAGTCACTGAAGCATAATTTTGTCCAGATTTAAAGCAAGTCAATAGAAAAGGCATAGCTGTGATATCAATCCAATCAAAATTTTGAAGGGATGCCATCTCCCCATCATATCATAATCTACAGTAGGCATAACTGTACATTACCCTACCAATTTCAATTGTATTTGTAAAGTTACATGCAAATAACAATTCCAAGTGACATAAAATAAAATTTGAACCCTGTACAAGCCGATAATAAGTGCTCTCTAAAATAACCAAATAATATATCTACAGTAACCTAGTTGGTACATATCCTAGTTGTATTAGTAAAAATTTAGGAGAGTAACATATTAATAATCACATGATGAATATATAGTGGTTTGTGCCCATCACTACAATTTCTTGCATCAATATTTGATACACCTTATTGATTATTGCATCTCACTACAATCGGAGAAAAAAAAAAACTAAGCATTGCATCCTATTGATCAAACTATGTGAAGATAAATAGGGAAAAGTTGACAAAATGATAATTGCCCCTTCTCCATTTTTTTTTTAATACAGCTACATGGTCAACATATACAAAGTTTTTATACGTCATAAGTGACAGAAGAAAGTATAAGAACTTTACCTTTTATTCTCAAAGCTTTTAAAACTTCCCCCAATAAAGTTTGTTTTTGTTTTTTCCCAGCAGATGAAATATGCAAACCATTTGATAGCTCAATCGAAATATCCAAGTCACCCCATCGGGTGAAGAGATTAGATACAAATGACCCAAATGGCTCAACAGTTGCTCCTGTTCCAAAAATAAAGCACAACTTTGAATACTTAGATTTAAAAAACATAATGAATTAAAAGAAATTATATCTATAAGATGTTGGAGCCTAAATCATCTAATGACATGACTTCATAAAGAGCTGACACTATCATAGTATGTCATTTGAATCCATCTGTTTTTATATCTGTGATATTCAAGGTAAACAACAAAAATTAAATGCTGTAAAAGTTATGGGTAAAGGATAATTAAATTCATCTTATTTTATTGGAGAAACCTTCATGCAAGTCGAATGCTTGCCCACAAGTTGGCATCTTTTACTTTTCCCTTCTTTGAATGAGAAAGAAAAAAAAAACAATTTAGTACAACCATGTAATTGTAATTGTAATACTGATAGAACGGTAAGATGGCTTGAAACATGATTAAATAAACATAAAAGTAAAAATAAACATGGATGATATATGTTTGAAGACCAAGGAAAATCTTTAAAGAACAGAAAATTTGTACACTTTTTTACCATTAATAAATGAAGATTAATGACAAATTCTATTGAAAATCTTTTCTCCATAAGATATGACAACAATTTTTTTGGCACACTAATCAAGAAAGATCTGGAATCAAATTATACATACAAACAAAAAATAGAGACTTCAAAAAATTGGGAGGCCTGTGGCATTCCCTAAATATACTGGGATAGGTCCACCCAGTTTCTGGTTCATAGCAGTGAGATGTGATGTAATTAATGAATCTCATATATTCTTCAATCACAAGTGTAAAAAGAACTATTCAATTATATGTATAGGAAGAATTAATGCTAATCAAAACAATTAAAACAATGAAAGTTGCCCCTTCTTGGAGCTTCCTTAAGCATAAACAGAATCATGCCTTTAGATGGTCTACAACACAGGACAAAACAAGTGATATCGACTTCAAGCTGGCAAATATGTTCATGTGTAGAAATTGTAAGTTAATAAAGGAGAATCCTTATTAACACTAATGATAAAAGGGGGAGGGGATTAAAAGCAGAAACAAAACTATTAGAAAGTTCACCTCTCAAGCTATCCACAGATTGAACAATGTTTCGTACATCGTTAATAATTGCTAATCGTATCTGCCAATCTTCTTGTAATGGTGTGACCACCTTAAGTATATCACGTAAAACAATATCCAACATACTTCGTGTATTCATTCTTCCCCCTCAAAAACTATTGAGTAGCAAGTCGATAATGAGACAGCTGCAATAATGATTTGCAACAGTAAATGGAAAAATATGAAGGCAAGAGGATCTACGAGTATTTCAAAAGCCTTGGAGAAGTATGCCTGACCAGATATATTTATAGAGTTAGAGATTGAATTATGTAATCTATCTCACTCACCTAACACAACATAGACATGAGTCCTAACACAACTATATCTAAAGTGATACCTTTAAGTCTAGATACATATTATAATATAATAATAGGGGTATGTAAAATTAAAAAAATAAAAAGTCAAGATGGGACAACTTTGCACAACTTCATATTAAGAACCACCAGCAACTCTGGCAAATGCAGATGGCTGCTCATCAGATATTGTTCACAGATTTGGAAGCACGGCGCAGTGGTTTGTGGGTGTCTATGGTGGATGATTAGAGGGTAAAGGAGAATTTAAAGGAAGAGACATTAGGTATAGGACTCATAATCTGTATACCCTAGCACTAGCAATGTCGGCAGTTAATTTTTGCAGTGTGATTAGGATGCATCTATTTGAAATGGATCTGTATCTTGTCAATTTAAAACAATAAAAATAATAATAATAATAATTTTCATACATGTATAGAGACAGATGTACGGAACTATATCAATACCAGATACACGTTGCACAAATATCCTGTTGAATTTCTAGAGTATCTGGACTATAACAATTACCTACAATGCAAACATGGTAACATACCAAGCCTTAAACTTACAATGGCATAGTTATTATACTCATGAAAAATTAAATACATTATCCTTAATTGATAAAGGCTGATTATTAGACTGATGATAAATTAAATATTTTTTTCTTAATTGATATTTCATAAAATTCCTTAAATTCAAATCTTGTTGTTTTCCTCTCACAATACTAACACCTGAAGCTATCCAACAATAAGAAATTAAAGAGAAACACAATTCAAATTCATAACTCATTTTGGTCTTACTTAGAGCCCTAACAAAAGCTTTAAAGACTATTAACAAATCACAAACACGCTAATCATGCCTGATTTAACCAATAAAATGTCACAGAAGCACAATCTAACTCAAAGTCATACCAAACAATAACAGAAATTTCCAAAATTCATTCACATCTTTCCATTACCCAATTAAACTACCCAAATTCAAGCCCCCGATAAATAAAAGAAATAACCAAGATAATAGAAGAGAGAAAGAAAACAGAAACATCGAGAAATGCAGAAAGAGATAAAGATGAAATAAAAATGCATTAAAATTTGTTCGTTTAGATTTGAGGATGCAGTGTGGAGAGATGAAGGACGATTGGTGAAACTTACGTTGACATTGTTTATATGTGAGAAAGGAGAAAACTTGGGAGTGGGTTGAAGTAGCAGTGAGCAAACTTAGGAAGAGGGGTTTTCCACTTTGAAAAGACGGAAACTTTTCTGAGGAAGAATGAATTGTCCCATCCCACTGAATAAATTGGTTTCAAATTATTCAGACAGAAATCTAATTAAGTGAATATTTATTTTCAAGAAAAGTATTAATAAAGTCAATTTATGAATATGAATCCTTTAATCTCTAAATCATTTTATTTTGCATGATAAAAAAATTTCACTCATCTTTAATTAAATGATAAACTGTATATAACGTATTGAACCAAAAATATATAGACTAACTTGGATCAAGTTGTTCTTTATATTATAAAATTGGATCAAAATAACTTTTTTATCTCTCTCATCCTCAATCTTCCTCTTCTATCTCCATCTTCTTTTTCTCCTCCATCTCACCCTCAGCTCACATGTGCATGTAACCCCTTTCTCTTCCCCTCTCCTTAACTTGCACTCATACTAATCTCAACCTCTTTTTCAACTAAAAACAATGAAATAAAAAAAAAATCATACAGTAAGAAAAAAAAAATAAAAGAAAGAAATTGACTTCTCAAATGAATAAAGAAAAAAGTTTTTTAAATATATATTTTTTATTTTGATAAGAACAAGAACTAAATTTGAAGTTGAGACAATATTTTAAAGTGGAATCCAAATTTAAAGAAAAAAATTTATTTTCATTTTCAGGAAAGAAAAAAAATTGTATAAATAAATAAACACTGAAGAGAAAAGATGAAGATTTGTTATGGGGTGATGGTGATGAAGAAGGGGGGAAAGAAAAAGGAGTTGAGTAGAGTGGGTTACAGACATGCAGTGGAGGAGAAAGATGGAAGGAAAGAAGATACAAGATATAATAAAAGTTAATTTTAAATATTAATAAAAATAAAAAGAATCATTTAACCATTTGAAAAATAATAATAAAAATATATTAGCTACTGTATTTGTGTATTTATGTAATAATAAATATAATTAAAAAAATTAAATAATTATAATAAAAATATAAAATTGTAAGAAAAACTACACCTTAAATAAATTGTTACAGAAATGAATCTCTTTATTAATAATTATAAATAAAACATTAATTTGATATTTTTAAACTAAATAATTCAAATAAAATGTACAAAATAAAAGACAAGTTATATAATTTAGTTAAATATTTAACATTCCCCCCAAAGTTCTAAAAGTCAAACTATATATAACTTATTGATTAGCTATTAAAAACACACTTTAATATAAATAGCACTTGGTATGAACTTTAATGAACATTTTTTTTTAAAATTAAAAATAAAATAAATATAATTTTGTAGGAGAAATAAAGAAAAAGTGATTTTCAAATCTAAAAAATTAAAATGCTAGATTCATATAATTTAGACGAATAATTTAAAATTTTATTCAAAATTAATATTTTATTTTATAATTCTTTAAAAATGAAAAATAAATTAGTTCGATAAAGTTGTGGATTTTGATTCAAATTTACGTTGAAAAAAAAAATATATGTTGAATAATATAATTCTATACTATAGAAAAGGAAAAGAAATGATAAAATTTATTTGAATTTTATTAATACTATTGGTTTTTATTTTTTCAAATATAATCAATAGATTATTTTAAATGTTTTTTAGCCTTCTTTTTAACAGTTAATGTTATAGAATAAATATTAACTGATAGGGGAAGAGCATTGAGTAAAAAAAATTAAAATCTTTTATACAAATATTATATACTGATTATTCAAATTGTAGAAATATTATATACATATTATATACTTTTTTATTGTGGTACTATTTTCGTTTCTTTATATTTCTTATTGAAGGTAATAAAATACCATCCCTAGTATTAAAATTAATTTGATGGTTAGATATATTTTGCTAGCATGAGTAAATGTGAACAATTAATTTATTTAATTTATCTTCTTTTATTTGTGTTTCATTTTCAATTTTAATGGTAACTTTTAATTTTTAACTGTACTGGTTAAATCGTGAAAAATATAAATAATAATAATAATAAAAAATATATTTTAAATAATATTATTACAATGAAAAAATATATAATAATCTATTAAAGTCCATATAATAATAATATGTTGTTTATTTAAAATTTTTATTAATAATTAATGACAATAGGAGTTATTATAATAAATTTTATAAGAATACTTTTCTAATTGTCTTAAAATTAATAAAAATAGTAACGGTAATAATGAATTTTGAAGTATAAGCCATTAAACAAGATGTTAACTGATTTTAAGTTGAATGAGTGTTATTAGTGTTATCATGTATATAAAAAACAAGTTAAAGTTCAAATAATTTATGAGTTGAAGTTGAAATGTTTATCTTGACCATATCATCGACCATATCATCAAGAAACATCAGAAGTTAAAGATTTGGAAGGTTATTGTAATTAAAATGTATTAAAAGTGTATGTAAAACGTTGTGTTAAGGAGTAGGATCATTTTAAAAATAGTCTACCTAAGTAATATTCTTTTTCCTCTTTGGTAATCCGATGTCCACTTAGGCTATCAAACAAATATTAGAAATATATTTTTTGATAATTTGTTAAGTCTTTTCTATACTTTTTCTTCAATTAGGTCAAATATGCAAAGTGCTTGATTAAGTTGAAGGTATTTAATTAAGTTACAATAAATGTAAAGACCGAGTTTTGTTGTAAAATAAACATGTTATAGTCAAATTTGACAATGTTTGACCTTCTTCGGGTTATTATCATGTTGCGAATAGAAATGTTTGATCATGCAAAAAGAATGTTTCACATTATAGAATAATCAACCATGTCTTCATGGGAAAATAAAAAAATATGTAAGGTAAGTAGAGCTTTGGAATATACAAATAAATTGAATTTTACAAATAAGTTAGATGAGGCACCTGATCTAACTTCTCAAAAATAAATGCTCACCACCTCCTGAGGTTTATAAGGAAGTGCATGCATGCACTTGCATCTTCTTGCACTTCTCAAATGCCAAGTAGTACTTGCACTTGCATCTTCCAGCAATTCTCAAATATCAGTTTTTCCCATGTTCTGTTCATAACTTCCAGTTGCAAGGTCACAGAAAAATTAATGCAATTTACCCCATTTGGCTTCAGGTGCGTAATAAGTGTTTCTCACCAACCAATACCCTAGAACTTGCATTTGGCCCCTCCTCCGTTTCTCGCAACATCACGTGCCAGCCTATTGCCTTGGCAATATCTTGAAGTTCATCCATGATTTCAAGAGTATCACGGATGTATACACGTCCACCGGGTCTTAGTATCCGATCCATCTCAAGCATAATGGATGAGACATTGCATCTAAGGGAGATAAATGCAACAGATAGTAAAGAATAGACATCAAAAAACATGTTTCGTGGTTTGCAATAAGCAGTTAAGAACTGATAGAGTCATAGTACATGCTCTGAATGAATAATGAAAATATAAGTACTGATAAGTGGAGAAAATATTACCTTTTCCTCTCAACAGAAAGGAGGTTGGCAGCATGCAGTAAATCATACGTTCTTGGGTAGGTGTCAAATGCCTCACACCTACATTATAAATCATGAAAATACTACTAAGTGATGACAAGTTGACAGTAATTTAGAGGGTTTGGAGGAAGGGGAATTGTTCAGCAAGTGAAATTAAGAAACCACAGCACAAAATTGAGAACACTAATAATTGATATTATCTTAAATAAGATTAGTGAAATACCAGTCATGCACAACTCCAATCAATCCACGGTCATATATAACAGGCAGAGTGTTTGCACCACTAACAGGAACAACATTCATAACCCAGCTTTCAAAGTTCTGCTCAATCAGTGCTGCTGCAAATCTGTAAAACACAAATATATTGAAAAATAGGGAAAAGTCCCAAATGTGAATTTATAACAAGAAAATAAATAAGATAAACAATACCCTCCAAAACCTGCTCGCATGTCCATAATGTTTCTTAGTCTCATCTGTTTCCAGTGTAAAGCACGGACATAGCTTGCTATTATTTCTTTCCAATATTTTGATTCTGCCTTAAATAGCTCTGATCTGGATGAGAAAGTATCAAGGTTTATGCTTTTAAGCCTATCAGGAGGGGTTTGCAAACGAGCAGGCCATTCAGTGACATTTGCTCCATAGCCGTTTTTAGGCAATTCAGAGATGCATGCTTTTAGATCAACATACCTAGATTAATCAAGTAATTAACAAAATCACCAATAATGAGCCATTAAATTTTAATAATAATAATAATAATATATCATAACCTATCATGATGCTTCACTTAAACTTATTGATATGGCTGGCTCAATGTTTTCTTATCCCTAAGCAGCATAGGTTCCAAGGGTAACCAGAAAAAGCATTCAACAAAATTCCAGATAGAAATCCAAAATGGACACATAATAACCAGGGGGCAGCAAAACCAATTCTTTTGCTTCCTTACTCTGTATGTAATTCCACATTTTAGTGTGAAATAATATAATATTCAACAAATGAAAAAATATTTTTAGTGTAAAATAACCATTTTTTCGATTTTACAGACTACCATGTAATTTCTTTTACTTTTTCTTCTTATATCATATTGTTTCTCTATCTTTTTCCCAAGGTGGGTTGAGTGGAGAAGGACTGAGTTGTTTCTAACTTGGCATATGCTTCAGTAATCCACCTAAAAAACTACTATTAGAAGAAAGTACAGATTGAAATTAAACATTGATGATATATAAGGCTGCTATTATCTCTTGATTGCAGTGAGATAGTCCATCATCATTTTTATAGTTAAGAAGTCCTAGTTTAGAATTGAGTTTAAAGCTTCATCAAACTTATCTAAATCAAAATTATGTTTGACTTTCTATTTATTAAAAACATAGTTTAACATTTCAACATTCATGAAGGAACATCCTATTCAGCTTATTTCTACTTCTTTAAGGTAATTAAACCTATATATATCGGCAAAATGCACCAATTTTTTACTCTCTGGTTTTATCCAGGAAAGCTCTATCACATATAAGAATGATAGTAATATTTTACACATCAGTTTTGGCAATAATCATCTGGATTGATGGAAATGTACATAATCATTAATGAATAAGGAAGGCCTGAACACAATACCAAACACTGTCTGGGTCATCACTTGGATCACAGAGTGGAGGTTTAGTTCCTGCCTCACGGTTTATATAACAACTATTGTCAGACGGTTTCTGCCATACTGCAATGTACCCATCTTTTTTCAAAAAATTCCAACAGAGTCGAGTTGTAAGATTAAGCATCTCTGAAGATAACAAAATCAAATGTTACATTCACCATAGGTTTAGACAGCATTCTTAGTAATAAAGAGTTAGACAAACTCCATTGCTAAAAAAGCTTCAAAAAATTTAACTATACCGTCCCATTGTTGTTCTAAAACTTCTTCATGCTTATAAACTGGCTGGGCAGCCCAAACAAAGTACCCTCCTGCTCTTAGCATCCTATTAACTTCAAGCAGCAGTATCCCATCTTCATCAGAGTAAAAATAAGTTCTAAGCATCATAATACAAGTAATGACATTTACATATAGCAAGAAAAGTCCCAGTTCCTATATGGATTCTCTATATTCTACTGGTTGATTAGCCATATAGACCTCTCCATATAACGTGTCTCCTCATTATTACTAGCAATAACTATTTCTTATCATACAAGAGAGAAGAAAGACATACCATCCCTAGTCCAATTAATTCTACAGCGTGAGCAATGTACCAAGTCAAAAGCTTGACTTGGATATAACAGTCGTCTAGTTGCAAATGCTGCCGCCATTGCTGGTACACCACGCTCAAGAGCAAACTGAATCTGATTCTCATGAACATCCTTGGGAGCAACAGACATGGTGACAACATTCCGTGAGAGTAAGTATGCACCAAAACTAGCAACGCCGCAGCCAACATCAAGAACAACACGTATATGCCGACCAAATGTAATATCAGGAATCATCTATAATCGCAAAATGTCAGATTCCAATAAGATGCACCTACACTTTCCCAACAATAAGGTAAGGTGAAACCAAAATCAAAGTATAATAATAACCTTTGAAATATGATCCAAGTATTCATTTGCCCCATGTATAAACTGAGTGCCACCTCCCGGGAATTTAAACTTATCCTTGTCTCTGGAAATCCAGTTTTGGCCTCCTTTATCTTCAACAAGACGTGTATGAGGAACATTATTGAACCATACCTACACGAAAACAAAAAGCCTTAAATTTATGAAAACCTTAAAAAAAAGGGTAAGTGAAGTTCTATTCGTTCTTTTGACACTGTTCTTTAACCAGAATTTAAGCTTCATCTTGACAATGAGATTGGAAACCTTGACTAAGTGGATTACTAAGGTGAAATTCTAATTCTAACAGGAGAACAATATCAAAAGCACCTACATAACTGCATCTAAGTTATTTCTAATGAAAAAACAAAAGCAAATTTAAAATCCTCCAAATTGAAACCAAAAGCACCCATTTGTCTTAAACAGAAGAGAAAGCCAAAAGGTGATATTTTGACCTCATCCCGGCTTCTGGGCCATGGAATAGGGATACGGTACCCATTGGGTGCAGGAACCAAGCAATTCAACCCTTGACCTTGCTCAGGGCAATGCCGCTCGAACCTCTCCCCTTTCTCCGTGGAAGGCAGCTTCCGAATCGCGTTCTCGTTATCCAAACAAGGTATATACTCTCTCATCTCGGGCGGGCACAACCTAAACTTCTTCATCCCCGATTCAAAATGAGAAGAAGAAGAAGAACCTTCCTTCCCAACCTGAGTCTCGTTCACCCACTGATCCACCATACCAGATTCGAAATGCCCCACCTCGAACTCATCGGACTTCGTGCCATTATCGTTCACGATCCCCAGTTGCTCGATCGACCCCTTCGGCGGCGGAGGCGGCGGGGAATTTTCCGGCGCCGGTTGGGTGCTGTTCTGGTCAATTAGGGCGGAGAGGTTAAATGATTTTGCGTAATTCGGCGACGTGAGAACGACCGGGCTCGGGTTCGGATCCGGGTCGTCGCGTTGGTTGGTGAAGAATACGAGCTGTTGGTAGCCATCCGACCAGTGCTTGCCGAAGTAGAAGAATGTGCTGGCGATGAAGAAGAAAGCGGCGATCTTGAGTGAGAGGGGTGTCTGGAGAAAATCGCCGGTCATTGGGAATTCACAATTTAATTCATGGATCCGCAAATAATGAATGGGTTGACCTCAAAATGCCTCCTTTCGATTCAGTAAGGCAACTTCTGAGATGAACAAAATAAGTGCAGTGACTGTGACTGTGTTTTTGCAGCTAATTACAAAATTTTATTTTCATGGCCACATCAATACAATAAACTTCCTGACAATAGTTTATAATTGTCTGAATCATGTTGATGTCATATTAGATGTTGTCCTTAATAAATCTAAAGTTAATGGAAAAACAATTAATTTCTTTATCGGCAAGGAAATCAATAATTAACAGGTACTATACATTCAACAAAAATACAAAATAGAACCAAACATTCTTCATTTTAGATCGAGAAAACAATTACTGAAATTAGAGGGAGTAATAGTTTGATGGGGATAGGCAATAATGATAGGAGACTTATGTGACAAATACGCACAAAGAAAAACAACATTCTTTATTTTAAAATAATTTTCACATGTTTTTATTTCTTAATCTTTTATTTTCTATTTTTTAAATGAAAATAGGAAATACTCAAAGAGTTCCTTTACATTTTCAGTTTTTTAAAAATATTTGAAACAAACACTTTTTATATTATCACGCCATCTTCACTCATTCTCACTATGTCAAAATTAACTCTTAAATCCAAATTTATAAACTTAGAAAAATTAAAAAAAACATAATCAAATCAAATAGTAGGTAATATTCCACAAGACACACACATTATAGTGAGGGGTTAAAATAGTTTACTTAGTTGACAAAAAATGCAAAGTTAGAAATTAATTTAGCTTGTAAAACAAATGTTTCCGAGAGAGAAAACTTTGTAACTTTTGGAAATTGTTCAGTGGAGAAATGATATATGATCCCCAAAGGAAGAGACTTAATCTGTAACAGTATGGGTTTTACCTGCAAAGGTTTAGTTAAAAAAATTAATTAGACAATAAGGTTCATAAATTGTGCAATTTATGTGATGACAGTTGAAAATCATGTGAGAAGTATTTTGAACTATTACGGGTCTTTCGTGGTTAAATGGAAAAGTTTAATTATTAAAAAATTGAATTAGTGAATGGAAAAATAAAAGAAGAGATCAATTTTGATAAAAATATAAAGAAAAAAAATGATATTTAAGTTGTGGGGATGTGGAATTGGAGAAATATTGTTAAGTTTTGAGTGATTTGAAGAAGAGGGGACGGGAAGGGCCCTGGGGTGTGAAAAGGAAAGTGAGATCGCGTGTAAGAAGGTGTTACCGATGGCTGGCAGTAGCAGAATCCTATAAATACGACAACGGGGTTTTCGTTTTCTTCGTTGTTTTCTTCTGTTTTTAATGTTACCTTACCTCCCTCTTTCTAACCTCAATTAACTCTTTCCTTCATTTCTTCTCTAAAACCTCGAACACCAATACAACACACAAGTTTCGTATTCGTAACGTAACTCCTCGCTCCTCTCTCCGGTTCCCTATTTCCGCCCTCTGCACCCAATTCCAATTCTCCTCGCCCCAATTCGGGCAACTAGGGTTTCCCCCCCCCCCCCCCCCCCCCCCTGCGCCAGCGTCGCTAGGGTTTTGCGATGGCGGAATTGGAGGAGGACCGGATGGGGGATTTCAAGCCCTTCTCGGAGGGCTCTTCATGCTCGCGTTCGATCAGCGAAACGGTGAATGGCTCTCATCAATTCACAATAAAGGGGTACTCTCTCGCAAAGGGGATGGGTGCTGGGAAGTACATCATGAGCGACACTTTTAGCGTCGGTGGTTACGATTGGGCAATTTACTTCTACCCTGATGGGAAGAACCCCGAGGACAATTCCATGTATGTTTCGGTCTTCATAGCGCTCGCTAGCGACGGAACCGATGTTAGGGCTCTGTTCAAGTTGACGCTGGTGGATCAGAGTGAGAAAGGGAACGATAAGGTTCATAGCCACTTTGATCGGCCTCTTGAGAGTGGACCGTACACCTTGAAGTATAGAGGCAGCATGTGGTTGGTATCATCAAATCACTCCCTCAATTTTGAACTTGGGCTAGTGGGTTGGCTATAGCGAATGGTGATATATAGAAATTTTGGGGTTTAGGGTTTTGAATTGAGTGATGTTGGCATTTCAAATGATGAGAGTATAATAAATTTATAATTGGTTTGTTTTATGCGTGCACATACCATGTTTAATTGTATTTTCGATTTCAACTATTTAACTTTTAATTAATGGTTATAAATGCACTTTATTTTCTAAAGTGCACTGCTTACTTTGAAGGAGCCAAATTTTAAGACAGTACAGAACTTAGTACCTTAATTTGTTTACGTGTCCTGAATTTTGCGAGCCCGATTCCATTTCCTTGTCAATTTAGGTCCTAAAAGCAGTAAATTGAGGCAGAGTAGGACTGATTTTCATATGAATAAAATGCATGACTGTATTAATGGTAAATAGTATATCCAGGGACTTAGTTATTTATCGTTACACCTAAATATAGTTTTCGTCACCGGTATTTTGATTTTTAAGCTTTTTGGATCGGTGGTCAGAAGGTTGTTATCTCTTGTCTTGGTGATTCCTGTTATTAACATTTTGATAACCTTCTCAGGAGTCCTTACATCTTGAAGTATAGTGGCAACTTATGGCACCTTGAATTTGTTCTTCATTCTTTGCCTTTTGTTTGATATTGTAATCGATGTGATGTAAACTTGGAATAACGGTTTAGTTGGGACTTAGGGGTTTGAATTTTGTGTTTAGAAAGTAGGAATGCATTTAAAATTAGTTATCGTAAATTTACTCATCTATGTTTGACTTAATTGTTTGGGATGGTGGAGAGAATGCTGTTGTCTCTGCATTTGGGTGTTTCCTGCAATTAAAATGTTTCTTTGCTCATTTCAGGGGTTACAAGCGATTCTTCAGAAGAACTCTACTGGAAACTTCAGAGTATCTAAAAGATGATTGCCTTGTCATGCATTGTACTGTTGGTGTTGTCAAAACTCGTTTTGAGGGATCTAAACAGGGTGTTATGGTGCCACAGTCAGACATGGGCCGGGATTTTAAGGACTTGCTGGACTCAGAGGTTGGTTGCGACATAGTTTTCAAGGTTAAAAGTGAAAGCTTCAAAGCTCATAAGTTAATACTTGCGGCCCGATCTCCTGTGTTTAGAGCACAGTTTTTTGGACTTGTTGGGGATCCTAGCTTAGAGGAAGTAGTGGTAGAGGATATTGAGCCCTTTATCTTCAAGGTAGTTTTGAACTTCAATTAATTCCCATCTGTAATATCTGAACGGTGAAATAATTGAGCCCATTGTCTTTACATCATGATAAACAGGCCTCTTACTCCAGTTGTGATATATGAACAGCAAAACATTAACATTTTTTTAATTGTTAGTTTCCGGGTCTGTCAACTATTTGTGTTTTTACTTTTATTTTTGAAGTATTCAGATGGAACTAGTTGTATCTTGCCAAAATATTTTTTGTGGTCGATCAAAATAAGTTGTTCAATAAACAACTTTGCTTGTGTCTTTAAATCACAACCTCGCAAAGCTTGTTTGAGACAGCTGAAATTCTGTTCTTTTAGGAAAAAAAACTGTGCAAAAACTATGTTTAAGACAATAACTAAAATTTGTGAAGTTTTTTTGCTTTTGAAAAATAAGTTTTTTTCTTGCATCTGAAATTTTGTAGCTTAATTTTATTTTCCAACTGTTTTTTTTCCTCTTTAGCTTCATAATTCTCTTTTTCTTGTGTAAAATGATTATATGTTGTATCCCAAAAAAATTATCTTAAAATCACTTTTGAACAAAATACTGAAACAAAAATTAAATTTGATTATAATTAATTATAGCAATAATCAACTGTTGTAATAATCTAACTTCTGCAGTTGTCCCAAACACATCTCAAGTATGGACAATGTTGTTTGAGAAAAAAATGGCTAGTTTGCATGAGTATTTTGTTGAGTAATGAGAGCTATTTCTGTCAAATATAATCTCATTCCTTTCTAATACTTATATAGTTGTGGTTGTTTTATAAGATATCATTATTTCCTTCCTGCTGCCATAGTCGTCTTCATGTTATGCTTGCTGTAAATTTCTAACTGAAGTAATTATCTTTCATATTAGTTTGTTGAGCAGATTGATTAAATGAAAAGCCTTTAATCTCTTCTTTTTTTTTTTTTTTCAGGCAATGCTTCTCTTCATTTATTCTGACAAACTTCCTGACATCTATGAGGTTATGGACTCAATGAATGTGTGCTCATATGCTGTCATGGTGCAGCATCTCTTGGCTGCTGCTGATCTCTATAATCTTGATCGGCTCAAACTGCTTTGTGAATCAAGATTGTGTGAAGAAATTAATACTGAGAATGTAGCCACAACACTTGCCCTGGCAGAGCAACACCACTGTCCACAGCTTAAGGCAATCTGTTTAAAGTTTATTGCAAATCCTGCAAATTTGGGAGGTATGTATCATTTTAGAATATGAATGTAAAAACTCATGGTTGTTTGAACATAAGATTCTTTTGCTGTGTATTTCATTCTTGATGTTTGCTGACACTTTCTAAATTAAATACATTTTATTGTATCTTAGTTTCTTGAAGTTGTAGGATAGATGTTTGATATGCTATATATGGTCAATATCATTATGAGCAATGTGAATCTGTTAGAACTTTATTTGGTATCACTGTCTATGTTCTGTTTGTGATTCTTGGTTTCAAGATACTACTTGATGGAAACAATCATTATGCTAATTTTCTTTTTAGTTTCACGCCTTTCTTCTAATTGGATAATTTCAATAGTTAAAAGAAAATTAGACACATACCCTTAACTATTTGAAACTTGCACTGAATTAAGAAGTGCTTGACACCAACTGCATCTTTTGAGGCTTGTCGTTTGTCCATGTTAATCTCAAGAGTAAGCAAACTTAAGTACGTATTTATTACTGGAAATAATCAGGGTTGAGAATAGCATGTGCAATAGTGCCGCTTTGGCAAAATGGCAGACCAGAGCGGCCCCTGTTGTCGCACAGTTCAGTCTTCCAGCATCAGTAAAAAATAAAATTGAAAGATCTAGGTGTTTTGATGGATACTTTTTATCTGGTATATAAATTTGTTGTAATCTCGTCTTTGTTAGTTTTATTATCTATCTTGCGCATACTTGTGATTCCAGAAAGTTTTGCAATGGAGCTTCTTGGGATAATAACAAAGGGAAATAAGGATGCTAGTTAGTTATAGTGGAATCACTGAAGCATTGAGAGCTTTGCCACAATTTATTAAGGAATATGATATTTTATCTGTATGGAAACAGCTTTTTTGCATGCGCAAGGATTATGTGCAAGAAAGATCTAGAGCTCCATTGAAACTTTGATGTGGCTTGTGTTATTTAGAGGCAATCTTTTTATGGTTTGTGGGTTATGGTTTATGCTGTGTACTTCTAATAATAATGCAAGAGGTTTGTTACTTTCTTTGGTAGTATGATGTGAATTTCTTTTTTCACTATTCATACTATATATAGTGACATTCAAACTTAACTATAAGTCTAAATCCTTTTGAATTCCATTCCTTCCTTCTGTAAGGTTGGTATTTCATTTTTATTTCTGTTCATCTTTTAGAAGATTTATTCCCACATGCTCCGTAGTTTTTAGATGGGGAAAGGGAAAGATATGGTTGTAAGGGAAAAGTAGAAGTAAACTTAGGTAGTTGCAGTATAAAAAGGATATGGTCTTCCGTGTCTGTCCTCATCCACGCGTGCATGCACATGAAATACAACATTTAGTGCAGTATTGTTCATGAATAATTTTATCCCTTTACTATATAGTTTGAGTAAGTAATTCTGTTTATTTGTTGTTACCCTGTTACTTTTGCACCTTCCCGCAATTTACACTCTACACTTGATTAAATTTGTACCCTCTCTCGCTCTCTCTCTGTGCCTACACACATGGATAATTTTATTTTTGTTCCATGTCACTTATTTAAATAACTGTAGTTTTGTTTATTATTTAAATTCATTTGACTTGTAACTTGTTTAATCACTGTTGTTAGCTGTACCATTTTTTACCTCGTATCTTATGACTAATCAAATTTACATTTTTTTCTTCTTTATTATCAGTTAATTGATGTTTAGGATAAATGGAATTGCCATAGTGTGTCCATTATCCAGATTTTATAATTTTGTGTATTGATTACATTTTGAATGATTGGTACGTGAAGTGAATTGCCACTGTGTGATTCAATTTTGTTGTACTTATGAAAATAATCCACCACTCCTAAGCTTTTCGTTTTTGGTTTCCAGATGGAGCATTTTCTGAAGGTAATTCCAATTTCTGATGCATAAAATATCAAGTTTTATGTACAAAATTGGTGGATTTTGAAAATATGTTTGGAATTCAATCTTCGAATTTCCAGTACTTTTAATTATTCATAGATGGGGTAATTTGAGGTTTCTGCCATTCTCTCCTTGCCGCTTCTTACAGCTCACTTAAAGTGTGAACACCAAGTCACTGGTTTTTTTGCCTGTGGGTTAATACGTGGAATAAATGTTTTCTTGCTTTGTTTTCAAAAACTTACTTTCCAGGATTTTGTGACTAGTCGCTTAAATTTGGGTCACTTTATACTCTCCGTGACTTCATTTCCTTATTGTTAATGGAGTCCGTTGACATTTCAATCTTTGAACACTCACTGATATATATTATTACACCTTTTGCAGCTGTAATGCAGTCGGAAGCTTTTGTGCATTTGAAAGAGAGCTGCCCCACAATGTTGTTAGAACTGCTGGAGACATTTGCATCAGTGGATGATAACTCAAGCCTGACATTGAGCAGAAAGAGAAGTGGCAGTAGCATATATGGTCAAGATTTGGCAGACGGTGCAGCTGCCGAATCAGTTAATCCAAATGGCAGGCGAGTAAGGAGGCGAACATAAGCATAGTTTACAATCTCAATCTGCAACCATTAAAGTGTGATATAGATAACCCTAGTCATGAAACTCCCTGTCAATATAAGTGATTCACCATTTTCATTTCAACTGATCCCTGAGAATTTATATGTGAAGTTTTCTGGCCTTCCCTCCTTGTCTCATGGGGCTACTTTGGACAGCATTTTCTATGGTAGTTTGACATTAGAACAGTTCTAATGTAGGGTATATCGTGCTTGATGACTTTAATAAAAAGTAAATAGCTGATATATTTGTTTGTTTTATAACAAGATGCCTTGGAAGAAAAGACTTCCTTTATAAGCGAAAAAATAGATGAATGACAGAAATTGTTTCTCTTGGAATGCCAGGATTTGGAGTGAAGGTTCCATTCCAGACTTGAATCACCGGGTTTATTTGTATGTCTGGTCGGTGTATGATTCAATCTGGTAGGTCTTTCCTGCCATGTCTAAAATTTTCAGATCCATCTACCCCTTTTCTGAGAAACAATAAAAATAGCTGAAAATATAAATAGCATAGAGAAAAAATTATCTTTGTAGATAGTAACGGTATTATATGTTAAGAGGAGTATAAACAAGAAGTTTTTTTTTTTTTTATCACAATTTATTTTAGTAGTTAAAATTTATTATACATTATAAAATTACAAGGGGTGTTAATTAATTATGAAGCATGAAGAGTATGTTAAGAGTTTTTAATATTAATTAATTATTAATGATAGAAATCTTAAAGTACAACAATTCCTTAGTTCCTTCACCACTAACATTTTGGTTGGTAAACGCAATGGAGAGGGAAATTAGGCTGAAAAAAACTGCAGTCAATGGGAACGGTCTCGTTAGCTATCACATTATTCTTTGTTGTTTTGGTTTTACTGTTTTTATATACACGATTACACCTAACATTTAGCAGGGAAAAAGTGCAAACGTATACACTTGACCAAACTAATGACATGTACGCCAATTTAGAGAAAGTGATATACTTATAAGAGATTTTTAATCATATTATTGCTATGTTATATAATTTTTTCTTTTTAATCACATTTTCTTCATCTACAAGATATGAACTTGACCTTTTATTTACTCATCAACGATTAATTGATGTTGTACTTAATAAATTCAATAAATAATAAGTGATGTGATAAAAAAATAGAAAAAAAAAAGGACATGACAATGGAAACTTTAGTCACTGTACTAGTAGTACGTAATTTAAAACTCATTCTTTTTTTACTTTTAAATTTAGTATGAAATTTTCATGCGTTCAAAATATTAAATATACTATTTTTAGTGTTCAATGTTTTCTTTTAGAAAATTCGTAGATCGAGAGCAGTTTTGAATTAGAAAAAACATTCAAACCAAACATTTAAAACATTAGTTTGAATTATAGTTAAAGAAATCCGATCTAGTCTAATTTAATAACATGCAATTTAGATTAGATGATTTGATTTTAATTGATACATCCTTACATAGTAAGAACTACAATTTGATATTTCTGATTATTAGCCGAATAAACGTCAATTACTTAACGCATACAAAAATCATAGAACTCTACTTTTACATTACCTTGAAAACTTTTTCAATTCTATTTAATACCTTCTTCTTCTTTTTTACTTATTTTCAGCATAACAAAATACCATTTTTTTTTCTTTTACGTTTACAGCAATAACCATTATAGGCATACAACCTGTAATATTTTTTAATAGTTCATAGGATTAATATATTAATATACCTATACTCAAATAGTAACTAAAAATTAGTTTTAATAAACAAGTATAAGATATTGATAATTTATAAATATATAAGAAATAGAAATATAAACATTAATATACATCAGTTTTTAAAATCTAATTCAAAATTTGATCCAAACAAATAAAATATTTTAGTTTTTTAAATTTTTATAAAAAAAAAAAAATGGACTATATATATCTACTTATGAACACTCCAAGTTTTCTTGTTCTCTTTTTACATCAAAATCTCTAAAAATAATTCTACATCTTTTTAAAACACTGTTATTAGATAAATTAAAGGTGCTAATAATAAAATATTAAATATTTTGTATATAGAAATGGTATACAATTATAAAAAATTGCATTTTCCACAGTAAGATGCATTGTCATTATCAGCTCATTCCTCACTAAGATGATTCATTTCTTTTACAAATGTTATTATGGACCCACTTTGATCAAGTGCATTCTTTCCTACACATTTTCTCTCCTGTTAAAAGCAATATAGAGATTTCACATAAAAAGAAACATAAATCACATTCTTTAAGCATAGAAAAATATAGAATTTCAAACAAAAATTTATTTAAATTGTGTAATTTTAGTTTAAATTTATTGTTAGATGGAAAAAAATGCATTGTTGTCTCACATAAATTATTTTAAAATAAAAAATCAATTTAAAAAAATATATTAAAGGAGATAAAAAAAATAAAAAACATTTTCATCTCTTGTTTATATATAATTTTTATTTATTTATTTATACTGATAGCTCCCTCTCAAATTCTCCTCGTAAAAATAGTGACTCGGACAATGAATAATTGATAACCATGTACATACGATAAGATAACACCAACATCAAACACCTCTTCCTCACCACTCGATCTCGCACACACACCACATACATGATTGTCAAAACAAACATCCAACGGTTCTAACTGCTCCTGATTTCACGCCTTATGTAACATTTGTCTGCGAGTCTATATAACTCGATGGCGATTCACAATCACTTGCCCATCACGTTATTCTGGGCCCAGCCACAGTCAATCATTACCTTTTATTTCCAACCTCGGAACCCGGTCCGTACGATGGCTTCGTAGCCACACGACCATGGGCCATCATGAAACTGGGCCCAATTCATAATGGGCACGGTGTTTTCTAGTAGAGGTGGCTCGTTAACACCCTTGTGTTGAAATTTACGAAAGTGGCGTGAGAGGTGTTAGTGCCACAAAAAATCGAGTGGCAAAGAAGATGTGTGTGATGATTAGGGCAACGTGTCTTGATATGTTTCAACTGGGCCGGGCCTAATGGGATCCAATTGTTGCTTTCATTCCTCAAATTATAAGCCCTGTGGCTTTGTAGGAGGTTCTGTGTATGTGCTTGCTTTTACACTTCCACTGAACCTCTTTCTTTTCTTGTCCTAACCACTTTGCAGATCCATAATTGACGTTTCTTCATGTAATGCTCAGGTGGGTCTGCACTATTTCATATTCACCCACATACACATTTTTTCCTTGCATCAATGGTATCATTATTTACTTTTCTTTATTTTATTTTATAGAGAAATTACTGCATGGTGCATATACACATCATTTGTTAACATATATCTATTCATTTTGAAAAATATTAGTTGTATAACAATCCATACTATGATATGTATAACAGTACATTCTTCTGTCTGTTTCTTTCTTCTTGTACATCATTTATTACCATAATGATAGAAGAAGGAATGTTGTATACATTATATTGTATGAATTGGTACATGTGTATCGTATTTTTATGTTTTGGAATAACATTTACACCTAATATAGACAGATATTGAAGGAGTTTCTCAGCATAATACAAGGTTGGCATAAGAAGAAAGTGTTACCTACCTTCTTGATTGAAACTTGAGATTAACTGCACAAAAATTTGAAGCAGGACACAATGAATTTCACTGTAATAATTCTTGTAGTAGGAAGGCTTTGAGTCCATGATGTAGTGTTTTGGACTTTAGGATAACATCATAAGCATGCAAAAATCTATTACAAGACAAAAACATCAAAAGAAAGCATCAATGTTGTAATCTGTGGCATATGCAAGGGTGGCTGTAAATCAGAGATATATGTGGGGAGGTTTTGGACTCTGCTGGAGTATGCAGCATTGAATGCTTATTATGCAAAATCATGATGCTGCATAGTTCTTGTAATATTTGCTTAGGATGTATTTGATGCCAATATAAATCAAACAATAATTAATTATTTACAAAGAGATTCGATTCCACGAGTATGCTTACAACTATAATTGTTGAATTAATTATGAACTAACAACTAAGATCATAATATAATATTTATTTACCATATAATAAATCATAATATTAACTATTATTTTTTTTTACTTAACGGTTACCTTTTCTATACTATCTTCTAAGATCATCCATAATTATTCTTCAATAAAACGTTTATTTAATTTTGTAAATTTCTTATAATGTCATATAAATTGAAACATTTTACATAAAAATCACTTCAGTGTTAATATCATTCAAAGTAAATGTTTAATTTAATTTTAAAATTGATCTCACATATTAATACTTATATATTTTCATGAATTTATTGCATTTAAATAATAATTTTTTAAACAACTTTGCATTAATTGGAGATGTTTATTAGAGTTGTTTAAATCATTCCTAATGCATAATTGCTTAAATAAATTGAGTATCTTATAATTTTGTGAATCTTATAGCATTACATAGATTTAAGCATTTTAGTCAAAAATTTATTTTAACGTTATGATTGCTAAATTTTCTCATTCAAAACCTAGCTTAACTTGTAAGTCTTACAAATACTTCAAATATTATTTTCAATATTTTCTCTTGTTTAAAACACAATTTTTCTTAAGCAACAATGCTTGCTCATATAAGCAATAACACATAATCATTTAGAATAATAAATTTTGCTAAGTAACGCTATTCAACTTTAAACCACTTTTATAAAAAAATTAACTTACTTGATCATAGTTTTGTGAATTTTATAATGTCAAGTAGACTTAACCATCTTATATAGAATTTTTAGATAATGGTGTATGAATAAACAATATAACATTATTTAGTAAATTTCTTATACATCACAGGTTAAAAACCTTGTTTTAGCAGTTTCACGTATTTTATATTTTTCTGGTTGTTGTGGTTGGTGATTAAATTAAAAAAGTTTGATAATGACAGAAATGGTGACGTGAAGTAAATTTTACTTATGGTTGGATGGTGAATTAAAAAGGAAACGAATCTCGTGTTTGTCATTTTTGTAAACAATTCAATTCCTGCACTACCTAACGATATGATAAGGTTTCACCTTATTCATACATACGTAGTAAACTAAAATGTTGCCATTAGAAACATGGAGAGTTTGAAACCCTCCCCAAAATATGAAACTTTTTTTTTATGTTTTTGGTGATTTTAACACTCACAATATGAAGGATAAGGCCAAGAAGGAAAAAACAACAAGTTTGGCTTCATTTAGAGTACATGTGTGTGCCTGTTGTTTTTGTTTGTTAGCAAAATACTTTACGTAAGATAAAAATGATACATTTTATTTTTATCAATTATTCAATAACTCATATTCATGACTAGTATCTATCAAAGAACATAATTCAATAACTCTATATTTTCATTCTAAAAATACCAACTTGAGCATTTTCACTGTCCAAAAGCATATTCTGCCTACTAAAACATGGAGAAAGAAGAAATATGAACAAGTGGTTGAGCAAAATTTGGATACGTAAAAGCCTCAATTTTCAAAATCAAATTTGTGGAACAAGTGGTATATTCATCTACCTATAACCCACACACCAATCAAAGTACCACACTTGTTTTCTCACTTCTCAACTGTCAACTTCCCTACTCAAAATAAATTATAAACAAAAAAGTCACGAGACACTTTAGTCAAGGAACACTTATTCATCAAGTTGAAATACAAACACATTCGTAGTTATGTTTTTCGATTAATATCTTATTTAAATAAAAATATGTTGAGATTTATGAATTCAGAAAACAAAGACAAAAACAGTTGCCTCCATTATTCAAGCATATGATGCAAAACCATGAAAGTTTTTTTTTTTTTTTTTAATGTTTTTTCGACCAAACATCTTTAATAAAGTATTTTCTTAATTATGTTTTTATCAGAAGATTTAAATATGGCATACTATTTGCATTGATTCCTTTTCCACAAAAAGAATATACTAATTATGTAGAGGGTGGTGGAGTCATGGTAGGTGTCTCCCTGAAGAAAGCAAAGAAACATTCAAGTTTTCAGAAAAATGGAAACGAAGAATCCATGGAAATTTAAAAGTTGGAAGAGTTACGGAAAATATTTGCAAACACCATGGCCATGACGCCATCACATCACGTCACATCCACACCGTCACACGCTTCTCCGGTTCCAAGCGGGGTCCATAGATGACGTGTCCCACGGAGAAATCGAAACGTGGCCATATGCAATGATTGAAGGTACGGAGTAACCAACACGTGGCGTGAGGAGAGAGCGGCCACGGTAGCTGGTAGCCACACGGCCCCGCGGGCGTTAGCAGAGAGGCTGAGACTTCCAGAAAGTTCCACCAAAATACTGGCCAGAAACGAAAGAAAGATGTAGCGGCTAGAAATGCGCCACGTGTCAGTGGAACCACGCGAACTTCCGACGTGGCACTCCGGTTACGCCGAAAATGATACTGCCACTTTTATGTACCAGCAGTGAAAAAGATTGGGGCACTTTCCGCAAACTCTGAGAAAAATAGAAACGGAAACGCCTTAAAATAAGGCAAGAGGTTTTTTTAAAAAATAAATAAATAATAACAATAATAATAAAGTTGTTTTCTTTCTTAAAATTGTTGCATTGGGTATTCGATTTTGTTCACTGTTTTTGGTGGGAATCGCCATGAATGGCGGGGGAAGTGAAGCAATGCAAGTGGAGAAGGAGAGGTTGGTGTACATGTGGGGTTACCTCCCCGGAGCTCTGCCGCAGAGGACTCCGCTGCTGACACCGGTCCTCGTTAGGGTTCCTCCGTCGGGTTACTCTTGGAGAGATGTTTGCGGCGGCGGTTGTGGATTCGCCATGGCCATCTCTGGTACCTAACTTTTTTTGCCTTTTCTAATTTTTTTTCCCTTTTTTTGTTGTTGCAGAAATGTGAGGAGTTACTTCTCTTTTATTTGTCTGTGCTATTTTTCTTTTCATTTTAATGGAGTCAGAATCTAAATTTACTGAGCTACCACTAGTATTGTTCTCATCGATGTTCTTTGTGTGTGTGTGGTTTTGTTGGCCGCAGAGTTCTTTCCGTTTATTTTTAAGTAAGGCGAAATTGATATTTTGGTAGAGTTAATTTTGAACCATAACAACTTGAGCATAGATTTTACTTTGGAGCTTGTGCTGCTGTGGGAAGAATTGATTCCAGTGTTTTTGCCATATAGGGCACTTGGTTTTTTGTTTGATTAAATAATTGCGTTGGGAAGTTTTATTGTGATTTGCTATTCTTATTCTTTTACGTTTCTGATATGGTGTTAGGGTTAATGGGATTTTTCGTAAAATTGACAATCTTTTGTTTTGCCTCTGACTTTTAAGACGCCTCACTTTTTGTGTATGCATTTTGTAAATATCTAAACTTTTATCTCGCAGTCTATAAGATATGCTAAACTTTCACCAGCCTAAGAGTTAGACCAACGAGTGAAGTTTGAGTTTTTACCGAATGCAGGAATGAAAAATGGGGTTTTAAAATTTAAGGGTAAAAGTTAAAGATTGTCAATTTTACAAGACAAGAAACACCATTAAACTTATTTTGTTATGTAGCTCAAATCATAGAAGAGGTACCTAGCAGATACTCAGACTTTCAGTATTACTGTTTTGAGCTGGTTTTACTTATTTTCATCTATAACTAACTTGGAACTTCTTGTTGTTTGTTTTTCTAATATGCTGGCATTTCTGTTAATGTCTTCAATATGACTGTATGAGTGTAGGCTTTTTTTTTTTTTTTAAATGATATTGGTACTTACGTTCTTCTTTGTTCTTTCTTGATTTATTTTCTTTTGAAGGAAGTTATCTCAGTGCATATATTTCTGCCTTCTATCTCTTTAGGCTTCCCTTTTCTTTTTACATTTTATTAACGTAAAGGATTCATCATTACTAATACTTTACTCCTTAATCAGAGCCTGGAAAGCTCATAACATGGGGTTCAACAGATGATTTAGGCCAAAGCTATGTTACATCTGGCAAACATGGGGTAATGCGTAACCATATAGAGTGATACTGTTCTCTCTCTTGTTTCGTTTTCACTCAACTGACATTTTATAGTTTCTTTATAAAGGAAACTCCAGAGCCTTTCCCTCTTCCAACTGAAGTGACTATTGTAAAAGCTGCATCTGGATGGGCACATTGTGTTTCTGTGACTGGTAAGATTCATTTACGTACTTATCTTGCTTGCCAAGCAAGGAACACTACGCTGTGATTGAAAAGAGAAGGGATAAATTAAAGTTGAATCGGAAGGTTTATCCTGTTGGATAAATTATCCAATACTTGCAAATTTTTACAAATAATTAATCCAAAAAGGATCCAAGAGATTGTCTGTCCATAAAACATGTTTTCTTACTTCTATCATCCTACATACTTGTTTTGTTGTTCCTATGCAGATTGTGGAGAAGTTTACACATGGGGATGGAGGGAATGTGTTCCCTCTGGGAAGGTGTATAGTGAATCATTAACTGCCATAAGCCCTGAAAAGGATGTACCAGGAAGGCAAAGCTCATTCTCGATGGAGCAAGGTATGTTTGACCTCTTTACAGTGGCCATTTCTCCACGGCTACTGTCCCTCCTAGGAGGTGATCTAAGGTTGTCAACGTGTACTTGAATAAGAGTATAAGATAGGAACTACTATGATATCGGATAGTGTTTGAGAGCTCAAAAAAGAGAGATTTCCCCTTTATGATTATCAAAAAACATACTTAGCTTTTATCTGTATAACTGATGTGGAGTGATTTTGCTACAGTAAGCCCTCGTTCTCAAGGTTCAAAATCTACTGGAGGAACTGCTTCTAGTACCAGTGGAGAAGAAAGTACAAAGAGAAGAAGAGTGTCTTCAGCAAAGCAAACAGCTGAAACCCCGTCTTCCAGTGATGATACTCTAACAGCATTGCCATGTCTTGTCACACTAAACCCAGGCGTTAGGATAGCAAGTGTTGCTGCTGGTGGTCGCCATACCTTAGCACTGTCAGGTATTGACTTTATTAGAGGACTATTTGTTAACCAAGGCCTAAAATTTATGTATGCTATTTTTATATATAATGTTATCATCTTTTGGTTGTAGCAATTGTTTTTTTGTTCTATGGAATATCAGTTATGCAATTTAAGACATGTTACTGATTGTACTTTTCTGGAAGTTTCAGATATAGGACAGGTGTGGGGTTGGGGCTATGGAGGTGAAGGGCAGCTTGGTTTGGGTTCTAGAATACGAATGGTGTCCTCTCCTCATCTAGTTCCTTGTATTAATTCCTCTTCTTATGGTAAAGATATGTCATTGTCACTGGCTAGAGGAAGCATGAGTTCAGATGGGCAAAATTTCCGAGTTCCAGGAAGTTATATAAAGGCAATTGCCTGCGGAGGTCGACACAGTGCAATAATAACAGGTAAATGTGTGCAAGTCTATTTGGTATCTCAAGTGTATACCTTTCTGGACAGTCTGCATTAGTTTCTTTGGGGAACCAAAAGTGAGAATATCCACGTTCATTTGTAATGCAGTTAGCGTTAATGGTATCCAGATTGATGTTTAGAAAGACAATTGGTTTTACCTTATATGGTACAATCAGATCGGGAATTGTATGATTTGATGAAAGGGAGAAACTATATCCTAAATTCCTGATAAATATGTGAAATACCTTTAAGTTGTGCATTTCTAGATGCTTGATTAAGATTAGAGCAGTTACTAATTTACAATATAGAGAATAAGACACAACTTCCATAATTACCTGATTATTTCCTAAAATACTTCTCAATCAGTTATGGTAAATTTTACAATTCATATATACTGATATCCTAATATCTTCCTGTTCAACTGACAGATGCTGGAGCTATGCTTACATTTGGTTGGGGACTTTATGGACAGGTAATTTAAGGTGAACTTGGAATGTCTTTGGTCTTTTTCTCTATCCATCCTATTTGGAAGTGTAAATTTTGTGCAGTTACCATTTGCATGTTCCCGTTTTCTTTTGTGGCTACCTAACTACATATATTGTTCATAGCACTGCACTTGTAGAGTTGTCCTTCCCAGCTAATTTCATCAGTGTTAATTGTAAATAAATTCCTCTGAGGTGTTCTATAACCTGTGCTAGCTTGCTTGCGCTCTCATATTCTAGACTGAATCAGTCTCGAGGCAGACCATTTAAGTTCACCTGCTGGGGGCCTCAAAAGGATACAAGATAAAATGAAAAATTATTAGATGGGCTGCATGAGTTTCTTGATATGAGATGTATCATCCACTGAATTTATACTTTCCCTTTGATAGTTCCTTTTAGGTGTAATTGCTTTAGTTTGCATATAGCACATGTTTATTTTGCTAGCTAATACTTCCTTGGTATTGTTAAATAGCAATATGCAGCCGATCAGCTAAGATTGATTGAGGTTTTATTGTATGAGGATTAACTAAATTCTTTAGAGTTTGGTCAATTGAAATCTATTCACATTCTATATCATCAACTGTTAACCATTCTTTAGAATCAACATGTAGGTTAAGTAGGATACGGTGAGCAAAAGCAATGTAGATGTTGAAGATGAGGTTCACTCTAAAAGGGATAATCTGTTCTATTACTTTACAATATTTATCTTTCTGTTCGCCCTATTGGTTGATGCATGCTAATGCTTGTTATACTAAATTAATGTAATCTTGTTTTGAAATAGTGTGGGCAAGGAAGTACAGATGATGAGCTGAGTCCGACTTGTGTATCTTCCTTATTGGGTATTCGAATAGAGGGGGTCGCAGCAGGACTGTGGCATACTGTGTGTACATCTGCTGATGGTGATGTATATGCATTTGGTGGAAACCAGTTTGGGCAGCTGGGAACTGGCGCTGATCAAGCTGAGGTATGCCCTTGCCATCCTATTGAAAGAGCAATGTGATTATATTATACACAAGTGCATTATGGCTATCAATGTCATTATGGTTATCACCTAAAGCTCAATAATGCATGTCATACTCTTAGGTTGTTGAATTGAGGTATTCCGTGATATTAATTTTGATATTGAATTTTGAACAGACTATACCAAGACTCCTGGATTGTCCAAGCTTGGAAAATGTCAACGCTAAGAGAATATCTTGTGGGGCTCGTCACACTGCTCTAATAACAGGTATACTATAACGCAACTGCTAATTGAATTTTCTTAACAATGTAGGCAAAGCTATTCTTCTAAGGGTCTGGTTAGATAAACTTTTCCATAAGCATTTATAAGAGAACAAAACACGAAGGAATAAATAAAATGAGTTTTCTTATAAGTTAAAATTTGTTTATGCATGCATAAGTTTAAAATAAAAATTTAGGAAAGATATATGAGAGAATTTCTACAAATTAGTTTATATATAAGTTAATGAAGAAGTTCATTTTATATTTTTTTTTCTTATTTTTCTCTCTTAGAAGTGTTTATGGAGAAGTTTGCCTAAATAAATCCTAAGACTGAAGTCACATTAATGCATATCTAGATACTGCTAGACGGAGAAACCTGCTTCATTTCTCAATTTCATCTCTTTTCTACTATAGAATCTGGAAGGTGCGGTTGTTCAAATATTGTGTGAGCCCTTAATATTATCCTTTTTCTTTCATAATTTATTCTTTAGTGTCTTTGACCAAAAGTTTTGAGATTGTTATTATCCTTTAGTTGCATTGCCTTTTGCCTATAAAACTGATTGGAGCGACAGAAAATATTGGAACAAGTATTATTTTCTTTTTTCTCACTAAAAATGTGGGATGCTGACGCTACTGTGAAACGGTGTATTTATGACTGTTAAGAAATAATATTGACTGACTGCAAATTGTTAAATGTGGTCTCTGTTATTTAGTAAGCTCACCGAATGAATATGTTTCTACATTAATGTAACTGAATAAAATTCCAAATTCAGTCTGTGCATTACTGTTTCTGCTTTCACAATAGTCAAACACGCTCTTAATTGTGGCTGGACTCTTATGAGGCTAGTTACTTGTCATGTTGAACACACTGATGCTGTGTTTTGATTATATTGGAAGATAAAAAAGTCAGGTGAAAATATGAGTCTCTATTATTAATAGATTCTTATTTTGTTTTTTGTTTCTTCAAGATAATGGAAAAGTCTTCTGCTGGGGATGGAACAAGTATGGACAGGTGCTTATATTGCACTATCATTTTCATATTTAAACAATCAAAATTATTGCAATTTCTATCAGAGCATTAAGTGATACTTGCCTTATAGATGTTGGTATTTTTGTACACCGTTCTAAGTTATAATTTCTGAATGTGGCAGTTGGGCCTTGGGGACGTGATTGATCGTAACATTCCTTCTGAAGTCACCATGGAAGGTTGCGTAGCTAAAAACGTTGCATGTGGCTGGTGGCATACTCTTCTTCTGGCCGAATCCCCCACTTGATGTCATGTCATGTGGCTTCCTCAATGCTCATGACCCAATTTTGTTAGCTAGCTGTTCTTTTGTGTGGTAAAATTGTGAAGCCATATGCATATGTATACGTACATACAGTAGTGGTATACATATGACATATCTATACATGCTTGTATTCTTTCATGGTGTGAATCATCATATCATGACTGCTATCCAATAGTGAATCATCTATGTAACATTATTCTTCATAATTTGTATTTTCTTTTTATTGTATAAATTAACCACTGTAATTAGATACCCTAGAAGTTAGCACTGCCCCCTACCATGGACTTGGGGCTATGAGGTGGTTCTCTAGTTTGTGTATATATATATAAATATATATATATATATATATACATATAAAAATAAATAAATAAATATATATATTATATCTTGGCTTAACGGGCAAATATATATATATATTTTTTATTAAGCTCGGAAGAAGTAATATTATGATTTCTCGGAATGTTCATGTATGACGCAATTTCTGTAGTTATTTTAGATTATTGACCAGTTTGGCTCTAAAACCTTTGAAAAATGAGAGATACCCACTCATTTGAATTTTGAAAAACTTGTTCTTAAGAAATTATATACAAATGTTTCGTGATAAAGAGGATATGAAATATATTTCTTGTGTAAACGATAGTGAGAGACATGTTATATAATATCTAGTCATAATGGTTACGCTATTCATGGAGTCAAAGTCAAATAACAGAAGCTTCTTTCTGCGGATTTTAGGCATGGCTATACCTGTCATCCAAGTAATATATTCTCGTGACGGCGTAGGGAGGATGGACTAGCGTTCAGCTAGTTCTTGTCACGTGATTACCTTTTTTTCCGTGAATTCTCATTTTTAAAACTGAACTAGTTTCAATCCCTTTCTCTTCTGCCAAACGAAATTTTTAAAACTCCCATTTTCCCAATGCTAGATCATTGGAGGAAGGCAAGCAGAAGAAATACAAAATATGTTACTTGATCCACATAACATGCAAACATCCAAGTTGAACTAGTAGAGGTCAACCCTACAAGTATCCATTGATTTACAGATTAAAAAAATAAGGTAGACTTCCATTCTAAATCACATTAACTTTCAAGTGTTTTTTAAGGTACCAAGGGCCTAATTCACTAATGTTGTTGCTGTTAAAGGGTTGACGAAGCAAATCACTATCATATATAATTGATAAAACTAAGGTTGTCACATTTTCTTTAAACAAAATTAGAATTTCCCATCTATAGGGTAATACAACATTGAATAGTATTCTATTTCTGCTACATAAAAAGCAATGGTTACTGTGACAAGGGAATCAAAATCATTTATCTTTTTCTTGGTTTACAAAAAATTCAACTAAACGAAATAAGTAATGGAATCCATTGAAGAAATTATTTTAACTTGAAGTATTATAGTAAAAAATTGGATTTTTAAATAATAAAAGAAAAATAGTATTGTAACAAATGTGAGAAATAAATTAATTTTTTTAGCAACTCATAAGGTTGTCATTTTTGTTTTAACTATTGTTAACAGTTGGTTTTGAGGTTTAAGCTATACTCAATTTTGTTTACTTGCTATCTTGTTTTTTTTTGTTTTTTTTCATCTCCATATATTAGGAGAAAAAACATTAAGATATCCTTGATCATATTGCTTATATTGTCCTTAATTTACATTAAAAAAAGTGTAAAATATTTCTTAAGATAACTTAGCATCCATTTAAAGTAATGTTCTGCTAAATTTTAGAACCAGAATCAATAATTGAAACATGAAAAACCAAAATGTATAATTATATAATAATTTTTGCAATAATTCTAAAGTTAAAAAGAATTTTTATACTAATTTTAGTTTTTTAATTTCAAGAATAAGATAGGTCGGTTCATTTTAATGCACCAAAGAAAAAGGTATGTATCTAAATACACATAATAAATCGATTTAATTTGAAAACATTTCAAATAGTTTAGTTTTTTAAAAATTTTACACCATCCCTATTAATGAGTATTGTTGGAAGAGTTTTCACCATTATTTAAGGTTCATTGTTATTTTAATGGTTAGTTAACGAATGTTCTAGATGATTGGTGGGCGATTGGTCAGACGCCAACTTTCAATGATTCTCTATCTTCTTATCATCTCTGTTTCTTCCAGTGGAATGGACATTGTTGTCAACCATACCACATCTTTTCTATTTTTTCTCCTCAATTTCATTATTATACACATCATATTCACAAACTTGTCACTTTTTCAGCATTTTTTAAATCTTTCTAAACATACCAAATGGGAAACTACTTTCCTTTTTCATTCCTTACATCATTTTTTGAATAAAGAATAAATAATATTAAGAAATATATAAAGATAATTTATTTTTAAGAGTAAAATAATAATAAAGATAATATTAAAAAAATCTTATATCTTTTACTTCAAATTATAATATTTATTAAAATAATATTAATTGATTAGATAAATATTTATAAAAAATAATGAAAAAAATTTATATATATCTCTATGTGATTTATATATAATTTAGATAACTTTATTTATTATAAATTAATTTTAAATTAAAATTTAATATAATATCGGAATTTATATTTAACCTTAATTATTTATTTTAATAAATTTAATTAATTAGATAATTATTCTATTTTTATTTAACATATATTTAAGAACTTTTTAAAAAGTAAATTATATATATATATATATATATATATTTAATTCTATTATAAGAATGGCACTACTTCATTCTCTGCCACCTTTATTGCATATTCAAGGATACACGTAAGTCGTTATCTCTCACTAGTATTATATAACTTTTGGTCAAATGAAGCTTCCACCTTAGAAAATGACTGTTTGGATATGTTCTATATTTTTACTTTTGCTTCTTGAATAAATTTATCTAGTTGAGCTAATTATCATTCATTTATTCAAATTCGTCTATTCAATTTTTAGAATTATATTATTTCATAAAAATTTTATAAAAGGGATGATATATAAAATCCACTATAGTTATAAATGTTTCTTAAGCTATAAGTTAGAGTTATATATATATAGAAAATTTTGAAATTTATTTTTATCTTTCCATTTATTTTTTTAATTTAATAATTAAAATAAGTTAATATTATTGAATTAACAAAAATAAATAAAGAAAATCAATAATAAATAGATATCCTACCTCTCTATATGTAAATATAACTTTTATAACAGATAACAATAATAGTTGAACCAATACTAACATAATAAATTATAACACAAACTATAAGACTATTATTGAGAAATAAATTATAAATAATAAAGTATTTTTTTTATAGTAGAATTAGTTATTTTTTGTTGTTATCTCCCTTTTTTTTTTTTAATAAAACCTATCACAAACCTTTTAAACTAAAAAATTAAGATTTGACATATACATATAAACAAAGTCCACGGTTGATATTCTCCCCCCCTCATAACTCATATAAATTATTTAAAGTTTTCAACCATAATTATAAAATATTTTAATTATATATTTGTTTTTATTGATTCATAATAAACTAAAATTCCAATTGAAAAAATGAAAATTAAAGATGTTATTTAATGAAATTTTTAGAAGTATATTGTTAGAAAATAAATTTACTTATATTATATTAAAAATTTATGATATATAAGAGTCAGAATTCTTTAACTAGAGTTTACTCTCATATATTTACATAGAAAATAATTCCTTGCTGTAACAGAAATTTTTGTAAGACGCGTTTCTTAATAAAAAAAGACATCATGCAATTAAAAACTAAAATAAGATGCATTTAGACAACAAAGCAAACATAGAATAACACGTTGAGTACTGTTTTGACCAAAGCCAATGAACCATAATAAGAAACAGTAGCAGTAAATGATGAACGCAGTTCATAGCATTATTTGAAAAAAAATATATATATCAATTATAAACACAAAAGTCAATTTTGCCCCCTCTTTGCTTTTCCAATAATCTTGACTAAATTATATTCATTTAGTTTTCCAAAGTGTATATTAGTCTTAAAATTAACAAAAAGTTTCAAAATTTTCAGTCAAAATTCTTAAATTTAATGTTTTATTATTATTTTGGTTCCAAAAATATATGTTAATGTTATTATTTATATATTTTAAAAAAATTGTGAATTAGTAAATTAAAGAATTGTTGGGACTAAAATAAGAGTATTATACATTTTTAAATACTAAAACAATAGTTTCCTCTTTATTAACTATTGACTGCATAAATCAATAAGTGCGTAAATTTGATTGGTTGGTTCTACTAAAAGCCGGCAATTTTAAAATAATTTTAAAATAAGTAAAAATAAATATTTAAATATGTCACTTAAAACATGTATTATTTAGTCCATTATTATTAAATTTTTTTTCTTATCAACATGTAATTTGTTCATTACTAATTCGTAATTTTTTAAGATTCTTTCCTAATAATATATTATTTTATTACTTAAAATATAATGTTAAAGATATAAATTAATTATTACCAGTTTGATGACAATTGATACTATTAGAGCATTCATTTAATTTTCAATTCAAATATTAAATACATAATTATAGAATTGATTTAAATAGTTAAATAAAAGTTCAGTATTTAATAAGGAAAAAACGTTTCAACTCGCACCTTCACCACCAATGGAGTCCACCACGAGACTCTTCCTCTTCGCAATTCTGCTGCTGATGCTCTCACGCGCCCCGCACGTGTCCCCCGCCACGCCGTGCCCCGCGTGCGGCAACATCACGGTGCCGTTTCCCCTGAGCACCACCTCGACATGCGGCGACCAGTCGTACAAAATCCGGTGCAGCTCCGGCTCACTCATCTTTGACACGCTGAACAACTCTTACCCGATCGAGTCCATTGACGCGAAATCGCAGCGCCTTGTGATCCGCCCGGCGGCGCTCGTGCAGAACACGTGCGTCTCCACCGATAAGGTGCACCAGGGGATTCAACTGAACAGCACCCTCCCCTTCAACATCACGAGCTCCAACACCATCGTTTACCTCAATTGCACCCTCACGCTCCTCCAGTCCCCCCTCAACTGCTCTTCCTCCAGCGCCTGCCATGCCTACATCAACGCCACTGCCTCCGCCGCCGCCTGCCAGAGCGGGCCCCTCTGCTGCACCTACCGCACCGGCGGCTCCAGCAATTCCTACATGATTCGCGTCAGAGACTCTGGCTGCAGCGCCTACTCCAGCTTTGTTAACCTCAACTCGGCTCAACCTGTGAACCGCTGGCCCGAACCGGGTTTGGAGATTCAGTGGCTCTCTCCCAGAGAAACGGTGTGTGGGTCCCAGGAGGATTGCGACTCTGCCACGTCGACTTGTGGGCCCGACGCCTCCTCTTCGCTCGGGATCAAGAGGTGCTTCTGTCACGATGGGCTCGTGTGGGACGCCATCCAAGGGGTGTGCGCTAAAAGTGAGTTGTACACGATTATATCCCTCCCAGCTTTTTAATTTTCTTGCGTTGACTTAGTTTCGAATTTGGGTTTGACATTTTTTTGCAGAAATTACTTGCCTGAACCCTGATGGTTGTGGGGACTCAACTAACAAAAAGGCGATAATAGCAGGTATTTGTTTCATTTTTTTTTTCGTTTTTCAATTTTCTCCTTTTTATTTTAGAAAAGAAAATTAACTTGGTTGTTTAGTATATTAACCAGTTTAATAGACAAAATGCATGTTCAGATTAAAGTTTATTAACGTATGTTTGAGTGAATTACAAAATTGAGTTTGAATTAAAAAGATAGTATTGTTTTCAGTATCAAATATAAGTGTGTAAAGGTAATTTGAAGAAAAACTAAGCATATCACGCGAGTTTACTGAGAAAACGTCATTTAAAAGACGCCAAACGGTAAACCTAACACAACACAACCCTATGTTGTTCGTATAAAAGAAATGATATCATCAATTATCTGGGAGTAATTTTTAATATAATTCAAAATATCTTTTGTAAAAGTTAATAAATTTATCCTATTGTGATTATAATGTACAACTTTTTTTAATTAACATCAGAACATGTATTATTAATCTAACTTTTGAAAAAAAATTTAGAAAAATCTAACATTTTTAACGTTAGTTGCGAGTGGATTCTAACTAAATTTTATATATGAATATGTTATTGTTTAGTAATAAGCCTTTTTTGTTTGATATTTGTTAAATCATCTCTTCTTTTTTTATAGTCTATACCAGTTGTCTCACGGATTTGTTAAAAAAAGTTAGGGTTGTTTCGTGCGGACAATGGGCTGTGCACATGATAGGTGAACCAATACTTCACATACAACGAATTTAGCATATGAATGATGACATGTGAATTGAGTCTTTGTCAATAGTGAAGGTCTGACTAATATAAATTGCATATAGGTGACAGTTGGAAATTAAATACAGGTCAAAGAAATCTACCTACCCAAGCTTTGTAAGTTAATAGAGGAGATAAAATTTTAATTTGTATGTAAAGACCTAAATAAATGTGTACTAGTACATTTTTGTGTGAATGTAGTGCTTAAATTGCTCGTATATTTCATCCATTAGGGTTTACGGTTCTGAACTGTGGTTCCTGTGGCCTCTTTGTATGTGCACTATTTGTTTACACTTTGATGGCAACCATGTTCAGGGTCAGTATGTGGGGCTGGAGCTGCAATCATCCTTGCCATCATTGCCTTTGTAGTCTACAAACGCCACAAGCGCATCAAAGAAGCACAAGCACGGCTAGCCAAAGAGCGTGAAGGAATTCTGAATTCCAGTAATGGGGGCAGAGCAGCTAAACTTTTCAGCGGCAAAGAGATAAAGAAAGCCACAAACGACTTCTCCAGTGACCGGCTTCTTGGTGTTGGAGGCTATGGTGAAGTTTACAAGGGCGTTCTTCAAGATGGTACTGCAGTGGCAGTCAAGTGTGCCAAGCTTGGCAACCCCAAAGGCACTGATCAAGTCCTCAACGAGGTTCGCATATTATGCCAAGTTAACCACCGAAACCTTGTTGGTCTACTTGGTTGCTGCGTGGAACTGGAGCAGCCTATTATGGTTTATGAGTTCATAGAAAATGGTACACTTCTTGATCACTTGCAAGGTCAAATTCCTAAGGGCCGTGGTTTGCTTAGTTGGACTCATCGCCTTCAAATTGCACGTCAGACTGCTGAGGGTCTTGCTTACCTTCACTTCATGGCTGTGCCTCCTATCTACCACAGAGATGTCAAGTCCAGCAACATTCTGCTAGATATCAATCTGAATGCCAAGGTTTCAGATTTTGGGTTGTCTAGGTTGGCTCAGACAGATATGAGTCATATCTCTACTTGTGCTCAGGGCACCCTTGGGTATCTTGATCCTGAGTATTATAGGAACTACCAATTGACTGATAAGAGTGATGTTTACAGTTTCGGGGTGGTGCTTCTTGAGCTTTTGACAGCACAGAAGGCAATAGATTTTAACAGGGCACCAGATGATGTGAACTTGGCAGTTTATGTGCACAGAATGGTGGCCGAGGAACAGTTGATGGATGTCATTGATCCAGTGTTGAAGAATGTAGCTACCACTATAGAGCTAGAGACAATGAAGGCAGTGGCATTTCTGGCATTGGGCTGCTTGGAGGAAAAGAGACAGAATCGACCTTCAATGAAAGAGGTAGCAGACGAGATTGAGTATGTCATCAGTATTGCCTCAGCAAAGGTAGTGGAGTAGTTTTTTTTAAAAATATTAATGATGTTGTCGAGTTGTTTGATGGATTTGGTAACTTATGGTTGTGTTTATTGCTGCTAGACTAAATTTTGGGCTCTGGTTTTACATATGTATCATATCTATGTAAATGTATTATTACCTTTGCCGAATGAAAAAGTTCTGCTGTAAAACTCAATTTGCAAAAGCTGTTTTAAATCCTCGTTTTACTAAGCTGAAGCATCAAATATTAAAGGTTTTGAAATTGGATTGATTCTATGTTTCAACACAAACAATTACCAATGTTGGACTGCCTAACTGCAAGGAGACTGAAGTTGAATATGTCCAACACAATTTGATTGGGGGTTTGAGATTTGATATAGTTTAACAAGTCCACACGTCCGTCCATAACAAAGGATTCGCAATCTAAGAAATAAATTCAAGTTTATAAGTCGAGTAGGTTCAGTTAGCTTGTAATTCTTAAACTAAACAGACAAGTAGTAGTACGTTACATATTATGGACATTTTCAAAGAACCTTGTCATCTTTCACTTTTCTCTTGTAGGCGAGAGTAATAAGAGTTTGCCTGTCTCTAGTTTCTTTTCTTTCACAGAAATTCAATCAGTAAAAAGAAAGTAAGTTGATAAAATCCTAGTGACGGTGAAGATGGATAAAACTATAATGAAAACTACAATAGTGATGTCAAGGAATAGGAATATTGTAGAAGAATGGAATGGAATGTAAATTTGCAATTTTATTTGAATCGTAGCTGGATTGTGCTAGTGAGCACATTCACACACTTCCATGTTGAACTTCCGAATAGAAACAATAACTTATTCCGAGGAATAATACCACTCCCTGAAAAGCTTATTAAAAATAATACACACTCTCTAAGCATAGGTTAAACCAAAAGTGAATTTAATGAAATATTGTTAATAGCTTCTTAGGCACCCATCCACCAAAAGAAGACTCTTGCGGAAAAGGTGAAGGTGCAGGGGCAGGTGGTAAGGTTGGAGGCATTGCTTGGGGCTGAACTGTAATAACAAGCTTTTGGCCAGCACTGCAGTGATCTCCAACACCACATATGTACCATTTTCTGCCAGGAATTGCCAATACAATACGGTCACTTCCAGTAGTCAATGCTTCATTTGCTGGAGGAACCGTGCAGCTCTGGAATGCAGTTCCATTCACTTTAAACACATTGTGTTCTCCAACAGCATACTTGAATACTACAATTATAAAATGAATAGAGTATATTATGTGAAGCACTTGACCGTATTTTAGTATCAACAATATGGCATACGAGTGACCATTTTTAAATTTAATCATATTCGATGAACAATTGAAGCTAAGAGTTTAATTTTAATATATTATCAGTATAAAAGTTTTATCCACTGGAATCTAGTTGAAGTGACTCTTAAATAATCATTTCAAAAATCAATAATATTATCATATATGAAAATTTTATGACTGGATTGAAATATAAAATAATTCGATGAGTTGAACATACCAAGTACGTCACCAACTTGGAAGGTCTTATCTGCAGCCCAAGCTGAGTAATCAAACCCTACTGTCCATCCATGATCATCCCCAACTACAAACTCCTCGGCCACAACAATGGATGGGAGGAAGATGGTGGCAATGACCACAAATATGCTGAGTGGTGTAAGAGCCATAAACTACAACTTAATTTCTGTGTTGTATATGAGTGTGATGTTAATAAATCTTGAGGTTGTTGCTGATGTGCTGTGAAAATGTATATGGTAGAAGTGATATATATAGAGCTTGGAAGAAGATAGTTCCAATGCTGTGAGTCTATGTTGGAGACTGCAGACACAGACGGCTCAGGACGGCATGCCGGAAACAGAATAAAGTTGATTAGCAAAGTGTTGTGTGCCGAAGGAGAATAGCACCAGCGAAAGTAAAAAATTGTCCTATACTGTAAATAAAATAAAGCTGCATGTAATAATATGAATGTTTAGAGATTTTTAGTGTAAAGTTTGTCTCACTAGTTTGCTTCTTACCTAATGATGGTATATTGATTTCCAAGAGACTACTATATCTTATCGATTAGTTTCTATAAAATTAAATTAAATATTTTGTTTTAAATAAAAAATAAATACTAAAAGATAAAAATACAGACATAAATTATTTATAAATAACCTTATTTGGAGAAATTCTATTCATATATCAAATTATTTAAATCTTAATTATTTAAGTAAATGAAGCCGTGGACTATAATTTCAATTTCTTATAAATTATAACCTATCAACATTATAGATTATTAAGAATTTTACTTAATTAAAATTAATCTATTTCTAACATTAATCCTATCTAGGTATTTTTTTTTAATTTTAAGTTTAAAATCATCTTTCCGTATCAATCAAATTTTAATTAATAAAGAAAAATATGGTCAAATTAATATTAATGTTAAATAATATAATTAAAATAAATTTTTGATAAATTTAAAATTACATGTTTTCATGAGTTTAGGGCTTGACACATCCCTCTTAAAAAAAACTGATAATTCATATTTTAAGTAGAAAGCAATTTTTAATGGGTAAAAGTCATTCTCAAAATTATAAATTTATTTTGCTAGTAACAAATTATGTAAAACTTAATCTTAAATTTTTCTTTATGAGAATCCTAATAAACCTAAATAAAATATAATTACCGACTTCTTATTTATATAGTTCTTATCAACATATTTCGTTTAAGTGAGATTGAAGTAATTTTATTTTATCGACAAAAAATTCATATTTAAGTGAGAAAAAAATCCATGCTAGAACGAAAAGCATTTTAAGCGAAAAATTCAAGTTAAGTGAATCTTGATATACACTGGATAAAATATTTTTTTCTTGATCAAGTTTTATTTCACACTTTCAACAGATTTATCAAAATTATTTCATTTAGTAAGAAAGATAAAGAATAATTCTTTAAACAATAAAAATCTAAAAAATTTAAAATATATGTTCAATATCATGGTTGAAGACACAATTATCACGAATGAAAATAATTATACACTAAAGGAGAAATTCAAGTAACTATGCATTTAATAAATTTATTTAATAAAATTCTAAAGAAAATTAAAAAGTTTGAATAAATATATTATTTCATAACCTTAAAGATATATTTAAATACATAACTTAACTAATATCTTTATCAATAAATTTATAAACTTAGAGAAAATGGTACTTGTATAAAACCTTTTGTACAACTTAAAATGTTTCAATACACATTTATTTCTGAAATTATAAATCCATAATCAATAACTAAAAACCTTTTTAGTATAAGAGATTTTTTCATCATCATAAATCACAATTTCTGATATATGAGTCCTATAATTAATTTGAAGGAATAAGTCCTAAAAATTATAACGATTAAGAATAACAAAAATTTATTTAGTTAATTATAAATGTTCCTGAAAATACACGAATCAATGAATAATATGATATTTTTATTAAAATTATTAATTATTTTTCATAGTAAAAAAAAAAAAAAAAGAAACATAGTATTTTCACTACAGTACTTTTTTTAATTCAAAAAGTTAGATTTTATTTACAATGAGTTCAATTTTGTGAAACTTATATGGTAAATGATCCTTAGAATGTTACTAATTAGAAAATTAAATAAACATGATAAACACATATTGTCAACTTTTATTTGTAATTATTTTTTAATATCAAACGCTTCCTAAGGGATGCTTCTGTCCCAAAGAGACATTTACATGAAGTTTATTTGATTTTCAGAATCCAAATGAATTTTTGAAATAGAAACTATAATTTATTCTGAGGACTATATCACTCTCTGAAAAGCTTATAAAAAACTAAAAATATCACTCTCTGAACTTCAATGAAATATTGTAAACAGCTTCTGAGGAATCCATCGACCTAATTTAGGGCGATTTTGATGAAGAGATGATGGTGCAGGGGCAGGTGGTAAGGTTGGAGGCAGTGTTTGGGGCTGAACTGTAATAACAAGCTTTTGACCAGCATTGCAGTGACCTCCAACACCACATATATACCATTTTCTGCCAGGAATTGCCAATACAATACGATCACTTCCAGTAGTCAATGCTTCACTTGCTGGAGGAATCGTGCAGTTCTTGAATGCAGTTCCATTCACTTTGAACACGTTGTGTTCTCCAACTGCGTACTTGAATACTACAAAATCATAAAAATGAATGAATATTGTTATTATGAAGCACTTCACTGTACTCTGGTATCGAGAATATATGACATTAAGAGTGAAACTTTTCAAATTTAATCATATATACTGCAAACTAGTTGATATATATCTTTTAAAATTATTACAAAAATCAATAATTCTTTCTATCTTATATGATAAGTTATGATGAGAAGAAAATATAAAATAATTTGATGGGTTGATCTTACCAAGTACGTCTCCAACTTGGAAGGTCTTATCTGCAGCCCAAGCTGAGTAATCAAACCCTACCATCCATCCATGATCATCCCCGACAACAATCTCCTTGGCCACTGAAATGGAAGGGAGGAAGATGGTGGCAAGGATCACAAGTATGCTGAGTGGTGAAAGAGCCATAAACGACAACTTAATTTCTGTGTTGTATATGAGTGTGATGTTAATAAATGTTGATGTTGTTGCTGATGTTCTGTGAAAATGTATATGTTAGAAGTGATATATATAGAGCTTAGAAGAAGAGAATTCCAATGCTGACGGCTATGGACGGCATGCTGAAAGCAGATACAGATGATTAGCATAGCATGCATGCAAGTGTCATATATATATGTGTGTGTGTGTGTCCAATGGAGTGTCATTATTGTGAAGGTTGGGTTATAGGTTATCGCGAAGAAGAAAAAAACATATCAGGATGAAATATCAGAACTCACCCTTTATTCTTCTAAAGCTCAATACACTTGGCACAACTAATATATACTATAAGAAGATTTTTTCTTGTAACAAAACTCTATATATTGTTTTTCTACTGAAATAGTTATGTTCTTTTAATTCATCAAAATGTATCATTTCTTTCAAATTATCATTGATATATTATTTTTTTTCATGATTGGATTACTTGATATGATTTTAATTATGTAAATATAAAAGAATAGTTTCTCTCATAAATAAATGTTAGGTAATAAAACCAATTCATTAATTTTATTAAAATACTACCAGTTTATTTTTAATTAAATTTTGCTTTAAATATATGATTTTAAATACTATGAATATGAATATATGTGATTATATATATATAAAATAAGTAATATATTTTTTTATTATTCACTTTATAAATTTAATGATTTAAAATAATAATTTATATTAACAGATAAATTAAAAAATAATGATAAAGATTAAAAATAAATCTCTAATCCTATTGTTAAAATAAATGAATTCTTTATATATATATATATATATATATTAAAAACTATAATAATAAAAAAAAATATCATAAATTATACATTTTAATGAATTATTATGCCAGTATATAGTTTGGGGGCATAACAAATATACATACTATATGTTTTTCTAATTAGAATAATTAAATTTTCATTTCAATAATTTCATTATTATATACATACATTTTAATTTATTAAATATCATCATATATATATATATTTATGAGTATTATATATGTTAATTTAATTCAATCATAATTAAATTATAAGTTTTTTTTTTATATTAGGTATATGTTTATATTTTACATTATTTTTTGTATGAATTTTTTATAAAAATTGTAGAATATAATTGTTTTACAATTTTTATGTGAGTTTTATAAGATTCAAAATAAGTTGTAGATTGAGTATAGAAAGTTTGAAGATGGTAATGCTTATCAATAAAGCTTTTCAGCATTTATTATCAAACTAATGAGATGGAAAACTCCCTTATATGACATAAATGTTTCAACGATTTATAATTAGTGTAAGATCTTACATTAATATCAAGTTTCTACAATTAATATTTGGACAACAATTTCTTAACTATTAATGTTAAAGAAACAAAGAGTAAATATTTTATGTGCTAATTAAAATGTAATTTTTTTTATATTATTAATCCAATTCCACGAATAATAATGAGAAATTATGACATACCACAGACTTAAATTTCTTTTGGTACAAGCTTCTAATTCTAGTTAAAATGATAACTTTCACTTGTAAGTAACTATTCCATAAAAACATGCAAAAAAACATATCAGTATGGAAAATATATTACAATTAACTTACGTTCACATTATGTTATCTTCAAACATTACAAAACAATGAAAAGTAAGGTAGAGAACAATTTTATGTCCATCTATTTTTCTTAATTATTTCTACAAATTTTCTGACTTGCTTGCTATTCTGCAAAAGGAAAAAACCAAAAGTCAACGCGTAATTTGGTTCATTACACCCTCATGCCTTTGACTGCAATTTAAAGAAAACACAGAAGAAACTTGTCTAGCTGATCACCATTTTTTATTTTCACAAACCATTAAAATGGCATTTCCCACAATTTCTTTTTTCAGTATCTCCAGTGATAAAAAAAATGCGAATGAGAAAAAAATAATTATATATATATTTTTATCATAATATATGTTGATTTTTATAACAAACACTTTAAAAATCACACTAAAATGAATTTTTATATGATTTTTTCGAACAGGCTTAATTTTTTAAAAATGATTAACACGAATATTTATTAAACTCTAGAAAATTCTAAATGGTTGAGTGCATGTTCATTTATAAAAGCTAGCTTATGCTTTTAGGGATACCCAGATTTGTAGGGGATGAATATATACACAAAGACTACCAAGAATGCTTGCTACCTTTTAGGGGCTTTTAGTTGAAGCAAAACTCAGAGCTTTTGCTCATTTTTTTCAAAATGCTTCATGAAAGTTATGTAAAAGTTTACACAATCTTTAGCAACGATATATATAAATATATATTTTAGAATACTTTTTCACGAAAATTCACAAAATGCATCCAAATATAAAATTATTAACTCTGTTGAAAATTTGGAAGAGAAAGGTATTATTATATATATTGGAATTAACTCTCACAATGAAAACACGTAAAGTAGTTTTTTTTTTTTAAGTTAAGAGTTAAATTAAACATGGTAGTAATTAATAATAGTTGGGAATAAAAATATCCAAAAAAGTAGACATTAAATGGGATTTATTTCCAGAGTTATAAATTATAATAGTTATCAACAAATCTATCGTACGTGAATTTATTCATAGTCGAACACGGAAATGGTTTATGTTGAGTAGAATTTGCCAATTAAAAAAGGTTAATTTAAGTAAACTTGAAAACAATTTGAAGTAAAATGTCATCTGGTTTTGCATTTGTGTAATCAAGAGAAAGAACAAATCGAGAAAAAACAGGTAAAATATGTAGTTTAGGAAGATGCTGGTTTGGCAAATAAACTAACCATCATGGTTAGAAAAAAGATAAAATCTTTTTTATCTTCTAAAATTTCAATTTTTTTTTCTATCCTTCTAAAATACATTGTTTTTTGTTTTACAAGTGTTATCTAAATTACTTTATGTTGATCTATGAATGTTATCTAAACTATTCAGAAAATAAGGAAAAAAATGTATTTTTAAATTAGAAAGATAAAAAATGATATAAAGTTAAATAGATAATGATGAGTTGCTAATTTCCTAGTATCTTTCCCTAATAAGTTGATTAACGTTATGGATGAGAATACTAGAATTGTGAAAAGAAAGAAGAAGAGTTAAGGAAGAAAATGAAACATAAGAAAAAAAGGAAAGCCGTATCCACCGACGGTTTCACCAAACAAGGCCTAAGGTTCCTTAAGAGACTGAAAAGGAAATCCAATCAATTATTAATTAATTAATTTGATAATTATAATAATGAAAAAATAAACAAAAAAACCGTGCGTGATTATAGCAGTATATGGTTGGCGCGTATATAAAGAAGGACGATGACGAGCGGTGACCAACGCCATCGTAACAGCTCACGAACTGAACCGTTGGGTTGTTCTTCGAGACCCTCTCTGACTCGCCGGGTTGACTCGAACGAGTTTGGGGGTTTCTGATTCGCTCCCAGACGGATCTCAATTTTCTCTCAGGTCAATTCTGATCTCTTCGAATTCCTATTTTTTTATTTTATTTATTTATAATTGTTTGCTTGCTGCATGAATTGAGGTGAGTTGAATGTTTCATCTGGCAATGTAGTTTGCGTTTGTTCTGATTCCGAATTGATGGTTCCTTGTTTGAATTCTTGTTTACTCTGTTTTGTTGTTTCATCACGCGGTATTTGTGTAATTGCATTGTGCTTCAGTCTCATCCCGTGTTAAATTGGATGAAAACACTTGTGTACGTATCAGATCTGGTGCTGGTGTCATGCATTCGGAAATTTGCATTTTTTTTTCATGGTTTTGGTGCTTTTCTGCTTGGCTTCAAGTTAGCTTTTGTGAAGTATTGTATGAAAAATATAGAAAATATAAATACTACAGAAATTTCTGATACCTTACACGAGATAGGAGTAAATTCTATGGGGTTCTTTATCATATACACTGCAAAATCGGTCTGATCTCATTGAGCTTGGATTCAATGGATCTAGGAGATCCATATGGTACATGTTATTTGTAAAAGCTAGCTTCTACAAGATAAAGACCTACAAAAAAGCTTCAGCTGGATAAATAACTCTCTTGCATTTTCTCCAAGATGTGCTCCTTTTTGAGAAATTTATTCCTGAAAATAGTATAAAGAAGGGGGCCCTTTTCTCGATGTTGATGTTAGTAAACTCAAATCTCTAATTCTATCCACTGCAGTTCGGCTGACTCAATCTTTTGTTTGATGTTTAAATATTGGAGCCGTGTAAGAGAAAGAGAAAGTGTGAAAAGAGCTAATTTTGACAACATAAGTCAAGATTGATTTTCCTTAATCCAATATCAACCATCTATATATGGTTATATGGTGAAGATTAACTCCTCATATGCAAGAATGCTAAATATTATCCGCACCATTTCATGCATTTTTTTCTCTAGCTCTTATCTTGATAGAGCAAGCAATGTACGTAGCAAAAGGTGACTGTGGGGAATTAATAATATATCACTGTTTTACATATTTCTTTCTTCTGTAGCCAAACTTGTCTTCCTGTCTGTGGCATATTTGTTTATTTAGTGTGGAATTAAGGCAATGCTCTTTACATTGAGGGCTTCTTAAGTGTAGATCTTTTTATCATAGAAGTTATGCAGGAAATCTTCTTAATTTGAAAGAAGGAAATAGCATCATCCTGAAATTATCAGCAAAATGCAAATGGTTACCTTGTACGACTATTCTTAGAGATAGCACCGTTTATGGATAAACCTTGTGATTTCTTGTCTTTCTCATTAAAAGCTAGTAGCATTGTATAGCTGGGTTTTGTCTTGGTTTCATATCGGGCTAAACCTTATGCTTCATTTTACTTTCCTTTCTATATCTATGATCTTGTTGTTGCTTCTTTTGCAATTTGGACTAGTGTAAAGTTTTCAGGGTCTTATGTCTTTAAGCTTTTCTGACAAGTTGTTCTTTATTTCCTTTTTCTTATTTTTTTTTATCATTTCAGCTACCATCCTTAGCTACATTTGTCTCACGCTCCTTTGAACACCCGTCACTTCAGGTGCAAATTCTTTGCCAGTTGTTTAACTTTTACAAAGTCAGACCTGGCATGCATATTTATAATAGAGCAGAGTGAAATTTTTTCTACAAATCTGGGTCTGTGTTCTCTGTTATTCATCTTTTATCTGCTTCTAAATTTATAATTTACTGGAAAACAAAGGGCATTATATCACAATGAAGGCACTGATTTTGGTTGGAGGGTTTGGAACAAGGTTGAGGCCATTGACGCTCAGTGTTCCCAAGCCTCTTGTTGACTTTGCTAACAAGCCCATGATTCTGCATCAGGTAAAGCATCTTGAAGTCTTTTTTTTCTTGAAGTCAAGTCTGTATGCCTCATGAGTAAATTAGGGATAAGCTTTGTCTTTTGTTCTATTGACTCTTACATTGATGAATTGTTCATACCATATTATTTTGTCCAACAAATCACCATGAGTATCACTGAATTCTGTCAATACTATGGTTTTTTTTTTGAGTTGTGACACTCATATATGATAAGAAAAAAAAAAAACCTCGTTTGTCATCCAAATCAGAATCTTGGTATTAGAACTGGAAAAAATAATTGATTTTTTCTAACCAAATTTAGTGTGTCAAATTATAGACTCTAAATTTTAATAAGTAGCTGTTCCCCACATCAATAATCTGTTTTTGATAGATAGTGTGGCTGTTTACTGTATTTGTTGATTCTTCCACCTTTACTCAAGAAGTGAAAAAAATGTTCTTGCCTTCTTGCTTGAGTAGGTATTTATTGCCTTTTCTACTCATTTTGTATTTGTTCCTTACCATCTTATCACTGTCTGTGTATGCACTGGTGCATACTTGATTACGGGTGTGTATGTGTGTGAATCTTTTTGTATATTCCTCTTAATATTCTTAGTATACCACCGTACTAATTTATCATTTAATTCTACTGGTTTTACAGATAGAGGCTCTCAAGGCCATTGGAGTCAATGAAGTGGTACTAGCTATCAATTACCGACCAGAGGTAAGGATTTCATATCTCCTCACCATGCTATGCCCCTTTCTTAAGGGGATTAATGTAAATAAAGCTTTATTTGACTTTTGCAAAACTTATTCTTGCAGGTTATGTTGAATTTCTTGAAAGAATTTGAGGCAAAACTTGGCATCAAAATCACTTGTTCTCAAGAAACTGAACCACTAGGTACTGCTGGTCCCTTGGCTCTTGCGAGGGATAAGCTTGTAGATGGCTCTCGAGAGCCATTTTTTGTTCTCAATAGTGATGTTATTAGTGAGTATCCACTTAAAGAAATGATTGCATTCCACAAAACCCATGGAGGAGAGGCTTCCATAATGGTGACAAAGGTAACTGAGTTGAAACGATATATTTACTCTAGTGCAGGTTATATACATATATAGTACAGATTTGAGCTTTCAGTATCGTATGTTCAGGTCGATGAGCCATCAAAATATGGTGTGGTTGTGATGGACGAGACTACTGGGCAAGTTGAGAAATTTGTAGAGAAACCAAAGTTGTTTGTTGGTAACAAAATCAATGCTGGAATCTATCTATTGAACCCCTTAGTTTTGGATCGAATTGAACTGAGACCTACTTCTATCGAGAAAGAGGTGTTTCCTAACATTGCAGCAGCGAAAAAGTTATATGCAATGGTCCTGCCAGGATTCTGGATGGACATTGGACAACCAAAAGACTATATTTCCGGCTTGACACTTTACCTGGACTCACTGAGGAAAAAATCTCCTTCTAAACTTGCCAGTGGTTCACACATTGTGGGAAATGTCATTGTGCACGAAACTGCCAATATTGGTGAGGGATGTCTAATAGGACCTGATGTTGCAATCGGTCCTGGCTGTGTCGTTGAATCAGGTGTCAGGCTTTCCCGCTGCACAGTTATGCGTGGAGTTCGAATTAAAAAGCACTCTTGTATATCCAGCAGTATCATTGGGTGGCATTCCACTGTAGGGCAATGGGCCCGTGTAGAGAATATGACCATCCTTGGAGAAGATGTCCATGTTTGTGATGAAGTTTACAGCAATGGTGGAGTAGTTTTACCCCACAAGGAGATCAAGTCAAACATTCTGAAGCCAGAGATAGTCATGTGAGGTTGCTGTCTTAAATTCATAGCATATGATTAGGAAGTTGTAAGTTCTTGATTCAGAAATGCGTTTTTATTCGTTTTATTTGTTTTTCTTTACCCGCATCCCAATCCATTTCTGTTTGCTACATATTGTACAAGTCAGTTTCGTTTAGAATGAGTGATGCCATAATTTACAATGTTGAAAGGTGTCTTTGTAAAGGGTATAAAGTTGGTCGACTTTTCCTAAGTTATGTAATCTACAACTTATTTCTCTTTTTGTCAGGATTTCTTTATAATTAATTGAGATAAAGTTGGGCCTATGTCATGCAAAGGAAAGACTAGTAGACTTTTTTCTACAAAATATATATA